>QTSX02000129.1:0-243289 GCA_014839935.2 Entomophthora muscae
GACAGAAGTGGTCCTAACTCTAGTGGGGTCACTAATGTATAGTGGCTGATGGACCTCACCAATGAGACAAACTCTTCCGCAGGATTTCCGGCCCTAGTCCCAGGCATGAATAAGACTTTCCTGCAACCTCAAAGCAGTACCAATTGGCCCAGATGTGCTAATAACTGCTTTGATCAAGGCCAATTTATGGACTTGACTCTCCAAGATATAATTGGACCATAAGAAGCTGTATCTGGATCAAAGGAGTTCACCATAGCAGCAGTCAAGCAGGGAAGTAAATTGGTAACAAAAAACCCCGGGCCAAAAGGACCACATTTTTGGATAAACACAGCCCTCAAAAATGCACCTTATTTGCTCACATTGAACAACACATTCCATCTTCAGACCATTTATACATTTCCCACAAAGCGCCACATAATCCAAGGTGGGCCAGCAATTTAAAAATGTGACCCAGTGGTTAACACAAAAATGTGAAAGCCACATTTTTAGCAGATTGGTACTCACATGTGATCTACCAGTTGCACTTAGGGCACAGCCTAGCAATTCCACACCCTAACTCAGCCACAAACATAATAGATCATCCCGTAACAGGCACCAACCCTTCAACAAAAAAATCTGGGCAGACAGCCCAAGGGCTAATAGCCCAGATAAATTTGGATCAGCTATTAGCCTTTTGATCTACCACTCCATGCCACACCAGACCCTAGAGATTACATTCCATTCTTTTGGGGCGCTAACCCTAGGCATTGGCCCTAAACCCATAGCTGCACACAGATTTAGTCACACAAAATGTGTATCAGGCTGTTCAACAAAAAACGCGGGCAGCCGGCCTGAGAGAATTTCTGCCCAGATTATTCCGGATCAGCACATTTCAATTGGACTTTCAGTCCAGTTTTGACTCACTATTTTTATCCTTAGGGCCCAAAAAAGGGGCTCTAACACCAAAACTTGATCCTCCCAAACCACACGCACACCACTGGCCACACACACAGAATGTAATCAAGCAACAAAAAACACAGGCCAAAGGCCCAAATTTTGTCTGGCCCAGTTTTTCTGGGATCAATAACAATTCAATCTGGAACTGACGGCATCTACTATCCTGAAATTACTGAAAGTTATATTACCCCCAAAATGGGATATATAGCTCAAATCACTCTTTCCCTTCACAGTCTTCCTCCCTCACTCAAGGTTTTCCCCCCTGCTCTGAAGGTTTCCTTGTCCCATTTCTTATTTTTTCACATTGTATATGAGACTTTTGATCATTTTTTTGGCCTTATGGGCTTGTTGTACCAGTCAGAAATTTCTGGGCAACTCAAATAAATGAACTTTTGGATGACCAACGCTCCTGCAACTTTTGTCACCATTATGAACCAAGCACTAAACAGTCTCTCAAATACATTATTCTACCTTGACAATATTGTCATATTCTCAAAAACAAAAGAGAAACACCTCACTCATGTCTGCAAGACACTCAATTGACTTGCAAAGCATAAACTCTATGAAAAGCCTAGAAAGTGCCAATTTATGGAAGATAAACTCCTGTTCTTGGGCCACATTGTCTCTGACAGTGGCATAAAAGCAGATCCAGAAAGAATTAAAGCCATAGATAACATGCAACACCCCATCTCTGTTAAACAAATTAGATGCTTTCTTGGAATGGTAGCTTACCTAAGGAAATACATCAAAGACTGCAGAAAACTAACTGCACCAATCAATGACCTAATCAAAGGTAATGCCAAAAAGAAATTCATCTGGACACCATAATGTGACAAGAATTTACAACTATTGAAACAAGCTTTGATCAAAGCACCAATCTTAAAATACCCTAATAACAACAGGTGCTACAAGCTTGAGTCAGATGCCAGTGACACTGCCATTGGCACAGTCCTACGCATCTGCCAGCCAGGGCAACTAGACTTCCTGCCAGTATGTTATGAAAGTAGGAAACTAACTAACATTAAGCAGAGATACCCCATACACAATAAGGAATTGCTAGCAATATATCACACATGCAAGAAATGGAGATGTTATCTAGAAGGACATTTAAACGTCCGAGTACTAACTGACCATAAATCCTTAATCTATTTCAAAACTCAGAACACACTTACACGGCAACAAGCCAAATGAATGTCCCTGTTGGAACAGCTCAATTTAGACATTCAATACAAAAGGGGGCAGAGCTGGTCACAGCTGATGCTTTCTCTAGGCTATGTCAGCCAAGAGAGGATCACCCTGACCACCTGGACCCTGACTGACCCAACCTATATAACACTGAGTACAAGACAAAAGGGAAAGACCCCTCCACACACCAACTAACTCATTATACATTAGTAAGGAATAAAAAACATTTCCATGTATCAAATGGCACTGTATATCAAATCATTAAAGACAAACATGTTCCCTACATCCCACTTGCACAAAGAGTTGACACCATCCTAAAACATCACTGTCTACTAGGACACACAAAGGCTAACAATCTATACCTCATATTAAAAGAGATAATATGGTGGCCTAATATTAAATAAGGCATAATTGGTGTTCTGAAAAAGTGCATAGTGTGAGAGAAATACGCCAGCACCAAGGCTCCTCAGCCAACAGTTAACCCAGTACCTGACCCTGAACCATTCAAGGTTTGGGGACTGGGCGTAGTGGGACCCTTCCCAGAAACTAAGACAAAGCAACATTTCTTAATTGTAGCCATTGACTTTGCTACACGCTGGCCCATCTACTGGGCAACAAAGGATCACAAAGCAGAAACAGTAAACCAATTCATTAACAAAGCAATCATAGCTGACTAAGGTACTCCAGACTACATAATAACTGATGGAGCAACAGAGCTATCAGGTCACGTAGTAAACAACAATCTAAAAGCAAAGAACATCAAACATTCCACAACCTTTCCCTACAGGCCACAGGCCAACAGCAGAGTTGAACGCCTAAACAGCAGTCTTATCAGAACCCTTGTGAAAATAATTAATGGCAAAGCCAAAGACACATGGCCGCTATACATGAAACATGCATTATTAGTATCCTGGGTCCGCATCAATCAAGGGACAAGCTACTCCCTGTTTGAAATAACATACAGATACAAACCAGAGATATTTACCCACAACAACCAACCATACATGAAAATCCCGTGGGAAAACCTCCCACAGTAGAACAAGTACCAACTCTACAACACATACGCCTCAAAGCTAAAATATCAGAAACAAAAAGGCTCAAAGCACAAAAGTTAATCTCTACAGAGGAAGCACTCCCCATCAACTCCCCTGTCTGGGTCCTGGCTGGGAACAGAAAGAAGCTAGACTCAGTACACAGGGAATCAGGGATAATCATTAAGTACAGACCAGACAGAAACACTTACCTGGTTAAGTTCCAGGGCGCCAAAGAGCCCATCATCAAGAAGTACCACAGATCCTGCCTCTGCCTTAGCAAAGGAGAACATTCAACCCAACTAGTACCAATTAGTAAACAAATCCAGGAACATCAGGCAGCAGCTGTCAAGACAAAGCCCCCTCCCAATGTACCAGAGTAACCCCTCAAGGGGGTGTCAAGGATTTGGATGTACAAGTATTCTGGTTACTGCCAACCCACTTAACATCCAGTCATTGCCTGATTTGGTGCCTTCCCAATATAAAGTTTTACATACCAAAAATGGCAACCAGGCAATATCACATGACTGTCCAAGTATCCAGTAACATGAACCCATCCTGCACATGACCAACCCCTAGATTTAATCTAACTAAATCTCCGCCACAGTTAAAGCTATATAAGTCAAAAGGATTTTCCAATAAAATATACTTCTCTTCTTAATTACACTATTTAAGCTTCCCCTAAAGGCACTCTTTATTGCATGTCTTCCTGATCTCTTCTAGCACGCTGGTTGTTGGGATCATTGTTGTCTGGAACCTTTTTGGGCAGAGGTAATTATGGTCCTGCGGTTGTACTAACAAGAGCAGGCTTTTGTCCATAGAAAAGTTCATATGGGCTTTTGCCCATGTTACAGTTGACTTGTGTTCTAAAGATCATGAGTGCTGTTGGCAGCATGTCAACTCAGGACTTTGGATTGTTAGCAGATGACTTACTGAGGGCTTCTACAAGCAAGCCATTTAGTTGTTCTACTTGTCCATTTGCTTGTGGGTGATACAGGCTGGCTGTGATGTGTCTTATTCCGTTCTTGGTGAGATAGATATTGGTTTCAATGGCCTTAAGTTCAGTGCCTCCATCTGTGATCAGAAGGTCAGGTTTCCCAAACTTGGCTATGATTTCTTGCCAAATAAAATGTCTTGCATCATTGCCTTTGTGTTCTTTTGTGGCTTGTGCCACAGGTCACCTGGTTGCATATTTGATAGCTGTTATGATGTACTTTTTGCCTTTTTTTTCTCCAGGCATTGGTCCCAAAATATCCAGCAACCATACCTTGAAGGGTTGTGTGATGGATACAGGTACTACTGGCTTGGGTGGTGCCTTGGTTTGGGCAAACTTCTCACAGACTTTGCATTGTTCTAGTACCTCTCTGATATCACCTATTATGTTGGGCCACCAGTAGCCTGTCTTGAGGTATTCATGCAAGTTTCTGCTACAGGTGTGTCCCAGGTCTCTGTGATATCAGAGTATTGTGTTAATCTTTTGCGTTGACGGGACGTAAGGTACAGTGTCACCATTTGAAAGTATTTGGTGAAGAGTGCCATATACGTTTTTGAACAGATGTTTGTTCTTAAGGACCTTCTCTTGGATGTCCATTGGAGTGCCAGGTGAGAACCCTTCCTGGATATTCCCCATAATAAGCATGGGCCAGTTGGGGTTGCCATCAGTGCAAAGGATGTGTTTATTGTATAGCCTTGATAGGGCGTCTGCAGTAAGCATATCCCTGCCTGGCTTGTATTCAATTTGCATGGGGTGTCTCTGTATGAGACTCATCCATTTGGCTTGTCTTCTTGACAGGTGTTGTTGTTTTTTGAAGAATATCAACAACTTGTGGTCAGTGAGTACTTTGAACATATGAGCTCCTTCCAGATAGCATTGCCATTTCATGAGGCAGTGTATAATGGCAACCAATTCCTTATTGTGTATAGGGTATCTTTTTTTGCTGTCTGATAGCTTCCTTGATTCATATGCCACTGGAAGGAAGTCTTTCTGGGCCGTTTAGATACGGAGGACTCCTCTTATGGCATAATCAGAGGCGTCAGTTTCCAGCTCATAAATGCCCTTGCGGTTTGGGTATTGTAGGATGGGTGCAGTGACCATGAGTTCCTTCAATTGGCAGAAATGTTGATCTTGTAAAGTTGTCCAGACAAAATTGGTTGTTTTCCCTGTGATGGCTGATAGGGGGCTGTTAGGGCGCCCCAGTCAGGGATGAACCTGTGTACGTAGGCTATCATTCCCAGGAAAGTGCAGAGTTTGCTTTTGTTCCTTGGGGCAGGCATTTCTTTTATGGCGCGTATTTTATCTGGATTGGGTTTGATGCCATCTTTGCTAATGATATTATCAAGTAATGAGAGTTCAGACAAGAAGAATTCACACTTTGATGGCTTTGCAATGAGTTGGTTTTCTTTGAGGGTGCAGAGGACCAGGAGGACATCTTCTCAGTGTTGCTTTAGGGTTTTTTGCAGATGATTATGTTGTCCAGGTAGATTATTGCTTGTTTTCCAATGTGTTCCTTGAAGGCCTCATTTATGAAGGTCACAAAGGTGCTGGGGGCGTATGTCATGCCAAAATTGAGGACAACACACTTGAAGGATCCATACTTGGTTCCAAATGTGGTCTTTGGAATGTCTTCAGGTTTCATGCAAATTTGATGGTAGCCTGCTGTCAAATCAATTTTTGTGAAGATTTGGGACCCCCAGGGTGTCAAAAAGGTTATCAATCAGGGCCAGGGGATACCTGTTCTTAATTGTGACCTTGTTGAGTTCCCTGTAATCTGTGACTAGGGAGAGTCATCCATCTTTCTTTGCCACAGAGAAGACAGCAGCGCCAAAGGTGACTTTGAGGGTCTAATGAGGCCCTTTTTGAGCGCTTTGTCCAAAAAGGCTTTCAGAGTGTTGTCTTCTTGGGGTGTAAGGCAATAGAGGGGCTGTGCTTTGGGGACACTTACCTTGAGTTTGATTTCTTGTTATATGCCACAGTCAGGTGGTAACCCTGGTAGGGTTTCTTGTAAGACTGAAGGGAACTCACTGACAAGCTGATCTCAGATATAGTCCTTTTCACATTGGGTTTCTGTATTCTTAAGATGGATAATCTCATACATGCAGGTGTTCCATTTGATCTTGCTGGGGTCAGTTTCCTCTTCTGTTTCCATTATTTTCAAAAATACATGGTCTTTCATGAGTGTATCAAGATGAATTGATTAGACATGGTGGTGTACCTTGCCTTGCTGTATGGTGAGGGTAGCGCTATCCCAGTCAATATGAGGTTTGGTCTTTCTCATCCAATCCAAGCCAAGTATAACATCATATTTGGGGATTGATATGATAGGACCACTAAGCATTGTTTGCACATCTCCAATTTTGGTGTGGAAAGATTTTGTTTCTTTATTGACTGGTGTGCACCTGTTATCTGCCATGATAACTCTCTTGATGTTGCTTTGGACTGTTGGTAGTTTCATGAGGTTAGCAAATTTATTGTCAACAAGGGATTGATCTGCTCCAGTATCAAATAGTGCTGTGCCCTGATATCTGCAAAAGTGGGAAGGATAAGTGAGGAGTTTATTTCCAGTTTGGGCGGCAAACAGTAGAGGATTGCTGGAGGGTACTTGGATCATGGTGATTAAATCCATGTCCTGGTCCCTATGCAAGTCTTGTGGGTTAGGGGAGGTGGCTCACCTAAGCACTCCCCTGAGCTTTTCCCTACTTGTTGGTGTCTTCAGTACTTGCTTGGTTAGCTTGTGCTATTGTAATACCCAAGTATTGAGGGTAAAACTTTAGTAACATAAGATGGCAGGTTAGGCAGATCAAAGCCGTTCAAGGCGTAGACAATTGGATAGAAGTTGACTGCCTGATGGAAGGCTTTGGCAAGGATGTTGCATTGTCTAAGGATGACAGCAAGGTACAGTAGCATAGCTGCGGGGATCACATAAGTAGCCAAGGTGGGAGTTGGGCAAGATGACGCCAGAGGTGTCCACAGGTTCAAAACCATTAATTTGAGATGGGTTGTCTCATTGTATGATATCCCTTTTGGTCCCTGTGGTTCAGGACCTAACTGAGCATTGGTTGGCTGGTGGCCCCCTATCCCAAGGTAAGATGTCAAGACAGCTGTGAAGATGATGTAGTTCATCTTCTGACTTGGGGAGAGATAATGGGTTTATTAAGGTTACTTGCTTAGCCTGGGTAAAGGATTGATTAATGTGATAATATTGAGGAGGATATTCACTCAATGATAGCACAAACTATCATTGAGGGGTTTGTCTTTATTTATAATAGTGGACCTGCAAGGCATGATTATTGGAAGGCATAGCATTGGGGAACCAAGAGTCTGAGTTGCATCTGTTATTCCCTTTTCTGGATTGGCTTGGGTGGCTAGCAATTGAGAAGGTTTGGCTGGATCCAAGTTTGCATTGGCATTGTGCAAGTTTGGTCTTCTTCATGCATCCAAATTCATTTACTAAATGTGGTGCATGATTTCCATTGTTGGATAGCCTGTCAGTCCATTCCCCATCTGGTAGGGTCCCAAATTGGGCAGCTGTTCCTCCCAAGTTTGGCTTTGGGGAAATTGCCTTTCCTGATTTCCCAATCTGGATATTTCCCAAAGGAGTGGATGGGAACTGGCCTGCTGGCATGGGAGGGCAAAGGCTGGTAGGTGGCAGGCTGGCCCATGGGTGCCTAGTTTGAGGATGGCTTGCAGGTGGGGCTGGCAAGAGTGGTGGGCGCCTGTGCAGTGGCAGTGGGCTTCTGCGTGGAGACAGCGGGGGCCCGCGCAGTGGCAGCAGAGGTCTGCTTGGTGGTGGCGGGTGCCTGCACGTTGACAACAGGTGACAGCTTGGTTACAACAGGCTTCTGCGTGGTGGCGGGGGCTTGCACAGTGGTGGCAGTCGTCTGCTTGGTGGCAGCGGGTGCCTGCACATTGACGGCAGGTGACGGCTTGGTTGTGACAGGCTTCTGCGTGGTGGCAGCGGACGTCTGCTCAGTGGCAACAGGTGCCTGCACGTTGACGGCGGGTGACGTCTTGGTTGTGACAGGCTTTTGTGTGGTGGCGGCAGGGGCCTGCACAGTGGCAGTGGACATCTGCTTGGTAGCAGCAGGGGCCTGCGCAGTGGTGGCAGACGTCTGCACGTTGACGGCGGGCAACGGCTTGGTTGTGACAGGCTTCTGCGTGGTGGCGGTGGGTGTCTGCACGTTGACAGCGGGCAACGGCTTGGTTGTGACAGGCTTCTGCGTGGTGGCGGCAGGGGCCTGTGCAGTGGCGGTGGACGTCTGCTTGGTGGTGACAGATGCCTGCACGTTGAAGGCAGGTGACGGCTTGGTTGTGACAGGCTTCTGCGCAGTGGCGGTGGACGTCTGCTCAGTGGTGGCAGTTGCCTGCACGTTGACAGCGGGTGACGGCTTGGTTGCGACAGGATTCTGCATGTGGACAGCGGGAGCCCGCATGGTGGAGGTGGACATCTTCTTGGTGGCGGCGGGTGCCTGCATGCTGAAAGCAGTTGACTGCTTGGTTGTGGTGGGCTTCTGCATGGTGGCAGTGTGTATCTGCTTTATGGCAGCAGATGTCTGCACATTGGTGGTGGAAGTCTGCTTGGTGGCAGTGGGTGACAGTTTATTGATTACACAACTGTAAGTGTCAGGAATATTCCTGACAGCTGTATGGTTCCCGTTTTGAGGATGTGAGTTGTTGGCTCAGTTGCTCTGTTTATTAGGGTGAGTGTCCTTCTTTGTTGTGGGTCTTTTCTTTTGCTTGCTTGTTGCATGTAGATTGCCAGATTTCTGATCTGCATGTTTTCCTTCCAATAATACATCTTTGAGATTCTTGCAGCAGGTCATGTCAAACTGACTTTGGATATGTGTGAGGAGGCCATTGTAGAAGTCTAATCAAGGCCCTGGCTCATCAAAGTTGATGGTGCTGGGAGCACAGTTGTGTAAGCTTTCATACACTGTAATGTAGTCCTTGATAGTTTCTGTCATTTTGAAGGTTTGAAGTTCTGTCATGATCACCACATTGGAATCCTTTACGGCAAACTTTTTGAGGAGGGCGGCTTTGATCATGTCCCAATTTTCATTCTGATCAGGGTGTTGACCAAGCCATTCACTTACAAAGCGGTAGCAGCTCCCGTGACACAGAGAGAGACTTCATTGGCCTAAAGTCTGCAGGGTATCCTATTTGTGTGAACTTGCTTTGCGTGCTGTTGATCCAGAGGTTGGTGTTTTCCCAGAGTAACCCTGGAAAGGTCCCAATTTCTGCTGAACGTAGGCATTGGAATACAATGTTAGGTGTTTGGACTGTTGTGGTTCTGTTTTGGTTGGGACTTTGGGTAACAGCCTTCAGGCTTTGAGAGCATTGTACTATTCCATGGGTACAAGGACATTATTGTAGATGACAAGGCCTGCAGGAATGTCTTATTCTACTTTGTAATCTCTTCAGCTGTTAGGGAGTACCATTGTTTAGGTTCTTTTCTTGGGAGGAATTTTTCCTTTGAGTTGGGTAGGTATGGATAACCTACCTGTGCTACCACTGTCAAGTTTATACTTCTGGTAAGTATAATAAACAAAATAAGGGGAAGATTTAAGAAGAGAATGATACTTTATTGGATATGAATATAGAATAATATATAGTATCATGATAAGCCACATGCCGTCCATGTACATCATGGAGGCCATGGGGCTTATCTGAGTAATGTTCCTCTTGAGTCATGAGGCTTAATCAAGTTGTGTTCCAATTAGGACCTGGATTGAGTGATCCCCGTCATGGATGGTTAACTGATAATGATACCACCAGTTTATTGACTGGGCAGTGAACCATTTGATGACTCATTTGGCAATTTACTTGTGGCGTTAATTCCCCAAGAGGGAGTAATCAAAGATGTTGCAACATTAAGATGATGTCAACAGTGAGGAAGGCTTCCCTTTCTCACTACTTATACTTAATGGGAATAACTTATTCTTTTCTGCCACTAGAGACCTGGTGGCATCATCTTCAGTGGTACTTGCAAAATGCTTAGGAAATTGTCTGCTGGGGCCTAGAGATGGGTGCACAATGGCTGCTTCCTCATGGTCATGGGTTTGGCTGCAACATGCCAAGGTGCCACAAATATTAATAGAACCTACAAGCATTTAGTTTCCTGATCAAGCAATCAAGCAATTTCTAGTACATTTTACCATTTCCTGATAGTAAGGAGACCCAATTTCATGTATAATTTTAATTCTAGGGTTTTTTAGCATGTGAGCCTTGCAAACCCCTGGTCATTTGTAATCAAAAAGGTGTTTTCCTTCTGGAAAGGCAGTGATAATGGTTTTCATGCAGTTTTTTTGTTGTCTTCAGGCAGGCTAGTTGATTTTCTTGGGCATTCTGGGCCCAGACACTTACCTAGCTATTAGTATTAATATCAGTGGGGTTTTTAGAACAAGGAAGATAAAAAACTAAAAGAAATATCAGATCATATTTTGGAGCCCACCCTGATAGAAACCTATAGCCAAAGCTACAGGAAGTAGAAAAGATGTGGCTGCTTCCTTGGCTCCAAGCACAAATGGAGATAGGTCAGACCCAACCTTCTATAAAGGGTTGATCCAGGGTTCAAGATTCACAACAGGGTCAAAAAATCTTCCCAGGGCAACAAAACAGCACATTTAGAAAATCATACTTCTTGGGGCTCAGACCTAGTCTCACCTAAGGCAGTGGGTATTGATAAAGATGGGGAAATGTTGGGTGACTTCAGATCTAACCATATTGCAGGCCCAGCCTCAGGAATAGAGCCTAAACGGGGCCAAATATTTTTAGTGTTGTAACTGTCAGGTCCCAGAATTCCCTAGACAATCAGATAGCCTACATGAAGATAAAACAATCAACAGCATGGAAAGCATTGGCAACTGCCTTCCTGGGAGAAAACCCCCCTTTCTGACCGCAAATGGCCAGGGGTTTGAAAGGCCCATGTGCCACAAAACTCTGGCATTGATATTAAACACAAAATTGGGTACATTTTCTATCAGGAAATAGTAGATTGAGAAAGCAATTGTTAGATTGCGTAATTGGGCGCCCAATTGTTTGTGGGTTCTAATAATAGCTGTGGCACCTTGGCATGCGGCAGCCAACCCAATGTTCATGATATACCAGCCAATTTCCTTCCACTCCCAGGTACCAGTGTGCAAATTCCAAGCCATTTTGAAAGTATCACTGAAAATGATGCCACCAGGCCTCTGGTGGCACAAAAGGCTAAATATTCCCCCATAAGTATAAATAGTAATCAGGAGAAGCCTTTCTTACTGTTGACATCTTAAAAAAACGACTTTATGCCAAGGAATCATTATTTTCATGCAGGAACTATCCATTTTGCACCAATATAATCATTATGTTTGCATATATTTGCAAATTCACTACACAATACAATCACACCTATCTTATCCCTCTTGGCTCTGCTCCTGTCACTCTGGTTAAGCCACCTTGTGCCATTAACTTGGAGTTCTTTCACCTTCACCACCTGGATCTTCCTCCTGGCCACTCTAGAGTGCCAATTCTTTCTACCATGAAGGAGATCCCTTCCACTTTCCCCTTGCCCAATGTGCCTCCTGCCCAAGACTTCAGCAAGTTGAGGTTCATTTACATCACAGTATTGGGGCTGGACAATCAGGTTGTGTCCCATACTAGAAGTTGCTGTCCCTTGGTTACAGCTGTGAATTACATTATCAGTATCACACCAATTGTGTACATGGTTTTCCAGGCCCAGCCTGCATCCCCTGTGAGAGTCCAGCTGGACTCTGGTATGGGCTGTGACAGTAACTGTGCTGTTTTAGCAGAGTTACAAGGGGAAACATAATTGATAACTAGATAATATTCTTTATTTAGAGATAACTATTATATAGTTGTTGTGAATCATGGATAGCAGGAATATAATTATAGTGATCATTTGGTTGGATGGTTAGGGGGTGGCTTAATCCTGGTAATGAGTCAAGAGCTAAATTGAGGCATCCACCATATGAGATCATCATCTTCTCATATTGCTGCTTCTGGGAATTTGAGTTGACTTCTGCATTTGGCTATGGGTCACTGGGAAGTTGGATTGCGGGTCACAAACCTGCTTGATCAGAACTGTTCCAGGGGGCCAACCTTGTTGTTTTGACATTAGGGCCACCACAGATTCCAACTCCCATATTTGGGAAGAAAAATTCTCCTTCATCCCATCTAAAACCAGGTGATCCTAACAGCAGAGCCTAGAACCTTGAGCCAATCTCCCTTCCCAGTGTCAAGTATATAAGTCTTGAAAGTATATGAAACAAATATAGAAGGAAATTAAAAAGTATAATGATAATTTATTTGGCATAAACAATAGTTATATGTAGTATCCTGAAAAGCCACATAGTGTTCATGTACATAATGGCATTCTTGGGGCTTGCTAAAGTATTGTTTCTCATATAATTGTAAGTATCTGATCCTAATAAATAATTGAAGCGTGGCAACAGTGTTAACCTCTATTCAGAAGCCAAGCTATCATTGGGGAAATAATTTTTGAGCAGGAGTAATTGAAGATGCTACAAAACCAGTGAGACCAATAATAGAAGTCCTGGCCAACACCAGTGCAGATATCAAATCAATATCATCCCTTCATTTGGACAGCCTCAATAAGCTCCTGGCAGGTAATCCTTAAATAATCCTCTCCTAGAGTTTAGACTATAAAGCCCATAGATCTTCAAAGAACTAGCATTGATGTTTTTAAAAGAATTGGGGTAGATATTTGGTTTGTCCAACTTTTATGCCATGGCCGGGTTCAGTATTTGGAGAGCCCCTAATTATGATAAGGACTTTTCTAAAATTCTCATTACATGACTGGTTCCAATCTCTTCAGATAACTGACAGCAGTAGCACAGGGCCTTATAGTACTTATATAGAGGATCACTTGTTCATTGAGCCCAAAGATGATCACATATACAACCCCTAGTGTGCTGTAATGATATGGTGGGTTAGAAAGTGTTAAGGGCAGTCCCTTGGCAGAGAAATATATTGTAAATAATGACATAAACACTGTTTAAATCTTCCCCATAGTGGGATAAAATTGTGAAAGTAATCCAGGACTCTCATATCCTCTTTTTATTTCTGAAACTGTGATGGCTCCTTAAAAGAGTTAGAGTTGTTTTCCATCCATTCTCATGCCACAACAATCTGCACCCGCTTGAAGGTGGCACTTGATCTACCTGTATATACAATGCTTTTTGGTTGCCTTAATCATTATAAATTATATTTTGAATTCTCAATAAAGTCTTGGTTTAATTTTCATTTTTTCTCTATGTGCTTCCCTGTATGTCAGGAATCCTCTGAACTTAATTCCTGCCAACAATCTTTCAGATGATATAGAAGGTGATACTTCTTTATTTGGGTTATATATTTCTCCTAAGAATTGTCATGAGTGACAAACTCCTATTAACAATGCACGTAGAGAAATCCCAACTATGAGATTCAAACCCTGAAACCATGCGGGCCATCAGCCCACAGGCCCAGCTAACTGGCTGCCCGCGTTTTTTTGGGCTCAACCCAGAAACAAATTTGATTTAGGGGGAATTCCTGAGACCTACTAAAATGGAGCCACCTACGCCAATGCCTTGCCTTCAGAAGGATCTTGTTAGCTCTGCCAATGAGAGCACTGACCTGAGCAACAATTACAAGATAACTGGGGCCACTGCTGATGGGGAAATGAAGAAACTTCCCTTAGAATGCAGGCTGCCAGAGGCTGATAAATCCTACAGCTTGAAAAGGGAATTTGAGTTTCCCTGCTCCAACCCAACCCATGAGAAATCCCCCATGAAGGATGCCACCAAGGGGTTCCAAACCCTGGTAGCTGGTACCATCCGGCCCAAGGGGGTTTGAAAAAGTTTTCCCATGACAGATGGGCATACTTATTCCCTGGGCCGCCAGGAAGTTATCCATTGCCATTCTTACATTAAAGTGATATGAACCTTTGGTTCAACCAGGTCATCCTGTATTTTATTTTAGTTCTCTTTTATTTGCAGTCTAACCTCTGCAGCACCATCCTTTATGCCAACTAACCCCAAGAAACCGCAGACCAACTGCTTGAACTATATTGTCCACCAGGAGCTCCCTTTGGCCCAGTTCATTTGACAGAATACCCACCCAGCCTGGTGTATTCAGAATTCACCTTAGAGGAAATCCTAATCCACAACCCCAAAGCCAGGACCCAAGAGACTGAGGTTATTGGCCAAGAAGGAGCCTGGATCACTGTGCCCCCTGCTGTTCCAAGACAAATACAACTACCTGCCCGCCTACCTAGTGCTGATGACTCCACCCCTCACCCTACGGCCCAACCGCCCGCAAGAATCAGTTGCTGTCAGCAAATTCACTTGAATCCAAATATTTGGGGTGATGTATATCACCCTTACTGGCCTCATTGATTCCATGAGCCCTCAAGTGGGCCTTGGGCCATTCTTGTGAAATCCTTATCATATATTATAAATTTAGCACTCACCCTGTGGTGAGCCCTCCCTTCAGGGCCTGTGGGCTGTCTACCTGCAAGTTCTGAGGAACTTTCAGGGCCCAGAATGGGCCAGACAAAACCCTATGTTACATAGGTTCAACGCCTGCAATTGAGCAATTGCGCAACCAATTGATCATGTTGTCAATTACGCAGATTTACCCAAAGGAAACTTTAAGTCTAAGTGGGGAATCAAACCCTGGTCAAGGCCAAGCCTGGGGACAATTGAAAACCGTCCAAAAGACATTCAAAAAATATTTTAATTGGCCTACATCCTCTGAAACTCAGCATTGGGGACTTGGGTTGCCAAATGGCCCAAAATTCCCCTACCAGCTTCCCCAGGGCAAAAATAATTAAAGGATCCATCTAACTGATAAATCAAGAGTCACCAATAGGACCCAGCTTGAGAAAAAACCCATTGGCAACCAATAAAAAGTTGCCAGTAAGTCCAATTGCAGTTTCCCAGCAGGATATAGCTGGGAACACTGACATCCCCTTTCTTTGTTGACATCTTCATCTAATAAACTTTGTTGGTTAATGCACACTGAGCATTTATACTTTGCAGGGGTTTATTACATTATTACAAATTTTATACTTCTGGTGCTTTCAAACAGAGAGTACCTTCAGTACCAACGCCAGCGCTTGGAAACAGAGCAACTTCTAGCTGCTTTCAATAAACCACCGCCAGCCCTTACCCCATCTCCTAGAGTGCTGGACCAAGAATTAATTCCTGCTCCTGCACTGCGCCCCTCCTTTCCTGGTGTTCCTCTTCTCCAACAACTTGCCCAGTCAAGCCTGACCATGAGCGCTGCCACAGGAAAACTTCCTCTCATTCCTTCTGCTTCATTGTATGACTACAGTAAGCTTGGATTCGCCTATTTGACCATGCTGGGGCTCACTGAGCAAGTGATACCCCACATGGGAGTGTGGCGTCCTTGGGCTACTGCTGCCAATTATGTGATGTGGATGACCCCCGTCATCTACTGGGCCTTCCAGGCTTGACCCTTCCCCTTGACCAAAGGTTCTCCTGGGAGTCACCCAGGCCATGACAGGAACCCCCTACAGGATGGATCCCTGACAATAATGAAGAGTTAATAATAGTTTATGTTCAATATTACCTTTTTATTATCATCCAAATATCTTTAAGGATTCAATGCCTCTGGGAATGGGGATCAAACCTGTTGTTTCTCCAGCTCTTGACAGTCACTTTTGGATAAGAAGAGTTAAATAAAAGTTTGAGCCAATTGTTACCTTCTCTAAATGCTCTCAGCCAATCAGGCAATGCAGAAACAGTTTCAAACCTTAAGTTAACCATCTTTGATGATGGTTATGCATTGGTTAAACCAAGCTCTGTACTTCCTGGTACTATGTCTTCTGTTGTTACGCTTACCCCAGGCATTGGCCCAGCTTCTGTGGGGTCAACTGCTGAAGTCCCCAAAGCTTCTGTAAAGTATTTGGGAGGCATTGAGGTTATACCATCAGATAATTAATATCTTAACATAATTAATGTTGAACTGAATTGATTACATGTATAAGTTCCATAAATCTCCCCAACACCTCTCCAGATTATCCCCAAACTCCTTTTTATTATTTTCCAACTTATTTTCTACTACCATGCTATATAAGTCTGAGAACTTATGTTCTAAGATTTTTTCAATTAATAAAGTCTTAACTCACCCATTAATATTTACCTTTTTGACTCATCCACATTTGCAGCTATGAGATTACCCAAGACTTCCTTCTAGAAGTCACTTGGGTATAAATGGGTCTTGTGAATTATTTTATTGCAGGCTTTCAGAGCCAGTGTTTTGCTGGGGACCAGAGTTGACTCTGGTTCCTCCTCTCCACCCCAGTATTTAGAGAAATCCTGGCGCCACATAATTCTTGGAGTTTGGTATACAGCTACTCCTCTGTTGCAAAACCCACCTATTAAGGAAAAGCTTCAGATGTTCCAATCTTTGAAAAAGCCTGCCAACCCCAAGGTGTTTCATCTGTTGGCTTCTGCATTCCTCCTGAGCTATCTGAAGGTGTACTTCTTCTTGGGTTGATTCAACCCTCTTCTGGGTTGTTATCATTTTTTTGGGGAGCTGTTCCACCTTGTAATAGTATCCCTTCCTGTTGGTTGCTTGGCAACTGGTATAAATCCTTCTGCTATCATTCAGCATCTTGGAATTTTGCTTCCAAGTGAGTGGGTACCTGAAACCATGATTTTTTAGTTAAAATGTTAAGACATTGTTTGTGATGGAAATTGACAGATAGTAAGAAGCTGTCTCCAAGTGTTGGGAAATCACCACCCAAATCCCATGGAGTTAATGATTAACCACCAACACAGCTTCAAATACCGTTTTGTGAAATTTCCAAATGAGATACTAGGGTTAAGCAGAATTATTAACCCTAGCCAAAAGAGCCCAAGATAAATAGCCTGCAAGAGAATTGGAGTGTCTTCAGCATAAAATTCAGGACATTGGGATAGAACCAAAGTTTAAGTTTTGAATGTAGGAGAAACAACTCCAATATTGGCAGACATTGGATTAACATTGGGTGGAGGCAACAACAAAGTACCAACAGCAGGGCCTCATCTTCCCGTAATAATCTGGCTAATAATTAAATTGTATGGAATGTAGTGCAGAAGGTCAACTACATGATGCATTTTAAATAAAAGTTAGACCAAGGGATATTTGGTTTTATTGAGTAAAATTTTTGGGAGGACTCAACTCTTAAGAGTTGAAACAGTGAAAGTTATTCAATATATATCAAAATTTGACTAAGCAATAATGTCTGGATCCTGGGCTCCTATTCCTTCCACATTGTCAAGTGAGTATCTAGTCCAGTTTGCAAAGAACCTTTGAGTGAACAACTTCTGATGACTATGCTGATAAATAATATCCTATCAGGTGACCCTCAAATCACATTGATTTATCAACTTCAGCTTACAGGGGGAATCAAATTCAACTGGCAAACTGGAGAAGCTGTAACCCATTTTCAATCAACTGTTTGATTCAAGTCTGTTAAATTGGTCAATTTTGTTAAAGATTTTCTGGCCTTTTGAGCCTTCTACTTGGCCAAATAATTCTGGCATTATGGATTTTACTATGACATTGTTTTTAGCTAGTAGCTGCTGATGTCTTGACTTCAGCCAGGTTAGAAGGTAGGTCAGGGCCACATCCATACAGTAGTTTAAATGGAGAGAACCCAGTACGCAAATGTACAGCAAATCAGTGTACCATTAACTTAGCAGGTAGGTGATCATCCCATGAAGAAGGTTTATAAATTGCTAGTTTTTTTAAGATTGCTACCAGGGTACCATTTACTCTTTCAATCATTCTTTTTTTCTAGGCAATATGGAGCCAATGTTGCTCCTTCAGCAGCCATCAATTGGTTCAACCAAGGGAGTACTGAAATTAAAAAGTCAGATCCATTGTCATTCAAGATATTTGACAGGCAACCATGTCTAGCAATAATATCTTGTAGTAAAATTTTGGCAGTTTGTGTCCTGTAGTAGACCCAATTGCACAAGACTCCACCCATTTGGTTAGGTAATCAATTACCACTATAAAAAATCTATTGCCACAAGATGTATTGGTAGTACACCATAGACCAATCATATCAATGCTTATTGTTTGGAAGGCAAATCCTGGTAAGATAAGCTTGTAGGTCTGCTGAGAAGGCTTCTGTCTAAATTGGGCACACTTTAGGCAGATCTCAAAATAATCTGAAACATTAGTGACTATGTTTTCCCAGTAAACATATTCAGACATGATATCTAGCATTCTTTTGACACCAGAATTACCTGTCTGTTTGTGGAACTCTTGGATTTCTTCCAGGAAACAAGAGGAGAAAATTTACGGTAGTTGTTGACCACAATTTTCTTTGGAAAGTTTGTCATTATTAACGACACAATTCTGGCTCAGTCTTCCCAGGATGGCCTGAAGCTCCGGAGACAGCACAGACTAGGTCTCAGGACAGCCTTTCTTTTTGAAGATAGTATCTATATTGTGCTGTAACACTACTACCATAGGAAGCTGGGACAGTGCATCTGCACTTCCATGCTTAATTCCAGGGCAATGTATGATACTGAAATCATAATTATGAAGTTTTGCATTCCAGCAAGCAAGTTTACCTTTGGGGTCCTTCATGTTGTGCAACCAGGTGAGACTACTATGGTTTTTGACCACTTTGAAATGTATCACATGTACATAAGAGCAATATTCAGTAATTTCAAATAGGACAGCCAGGCATTTTTATTATGTTGTTGAATGATTTTTTTATGCTTAGACAGGGTGCAAGAGTGATAGGATACTGGATGTTCCTCCCCTTCTACATTAGTCTGTTAAAGAACAACAATAATTGCTACTCCTTATGTATCAGTATGGATTCAAAGGGCAATCAAAGTCTGGGTAGGCAATAACAGGATTTGTTGTAAGGGCTTCTTTGAGGTGTACAAATGCTTCCTCACACTCTGAAGTCCATTCAAATAAACCATCCTTCTTCAAAAGGTGGTATAGAGGCTGGCACATTTATGAAAAAATCACAAAGTGACGTTAGTACCCAGCCATCCCAAGTACAATCTGTACTCCCAGGATGTTTGTGAGTGGCTGGAGCTTAGAAATAGCTTTCACCTTGGCAGGGATAGGGCAGATCCCATCTGTTGAAATGATGTGACCCAGGAACTCCAATTTTGAACAAAAGAAGGAAAACTTGGAAAGCTTAAGTTTCAATCCATTGTTGAAAAGGCAAAAGAAAACCTACTTAAGGTGTTCCAAATGTTTTTCAAATGTTTGCAAGAAGAAATCAATGTTGTCTAGGTAGATTCTTATGTAGCTCAGTTTTAAGTCAGCAAATGTACCATCAATAAAGCGCTGGAATGTAGCAGGAGCGTTAGAAAGGCCTTGAGGCATGCAAGTGAGCTGAAAAAGCCTAGTAGAAGTGATAATTGCACATATCTGCAGATCCTCTTCATCCATTGGAACTTGCCAATAACCTGAAAGTAAATCCATAGTCAATAAATAATTGGCGCCACCAAATTGGTCCAAGGTGTCATCTATTCAAGGAAGAGGATACTTGCCCTTTCTGGTAATCTTATTAAGATGACAGTAATCTGTGACCAAACAGGTTTTTCTGTCTTTCTTCTTTAACAGGAGGAGAGGCAACGTCCAGGGGCTGCTAGATGGTTTTGGTAAGCTTGTGTCCAGAAGTTTTTGGTCCTCTTCTCCAATAACTGTGTTATCCTTTGGACCTCTTCTTTATAATTTTTGATACAAGGACTTGGTGTCACTTTCAGAAATTGCACCATTAGTGCTATTTTAATATGGCCTTCAAATAGTAATATGTGTAAAAATTGGTTGGATTTGCTTTTGACTTTGGAAATTCCTTGCCTTTCATAAATGGGCTGACATCAATGTCCACCCATTCTGGAATAGGCAACTGTGGTATGTTTGACTCCCTGGTGATTGACTCCCTGGTAGTTGACACTATAGTAAAGTGAGAATTCAGCTTTTGCCCTGATCAACAACTGGAAATTGACACAATTTTAATTAACAGATCTTGATTTACTCAAAATTTTTAGTATACAAACTTAAACTATACAGCTATGGTATACTAAAATAACCCCAGAGAGCTCAGAAATGCAATAAAAACAGTATTTTACTGAATAAAAATAAGGAGAAATAAGCAATTATTTCTCATTTTACTATGTAATTTACACTCTTCATTATAAAAATATTTTTTATTACCTAAAAAATTAAAATTCCATTGAGACAAAAATAAGCAAAAATACAACCAAAAATTTTATGCAAAATATGAAGAAATATTAATGTTTATTTGATATAGTTCATAAAAACACAACTGTGAATACCATATGTTTTATTTGAAAATTAACAAAAATTAAGATATTTCACTCACTTTCAACTATAAATATTCATCTCAAACTTACCATGCATACATAGAACAATCACTGCTATCTAATCAAGTTAAAAAAACTTAAAAATTAAAACTAAAAACTAAATGATCAAAGCTAATAAGTAAAAATTAAAGTTAAAAAGTTAAAAGTTAAAAGTAAAAATCATATAACTGAGCAAGCAAGCAAGTTTATTCCTCATCATTCTTTCCCTGTTTCATTTTGGCCCCTTCCAGGAGGGCAGTGGCAATAAGCTCAAGCTGCTGCTTAAGCTCAGAGGCCTTGTATTTTTGCTTGGCCGCACCCTGGATGGCCTTGGTGAAGAGGGTACAGCGGGTTGTTGGCTTGGTGGGGGGACGCGGTTGGAGAGATTACGCAGCTTGGAAATGGTTTTCTCCTGCTTGTGCTGCAAGAGGGAAAAGAACTTATTGAATTTTGGATGGAGCCCAAAGTTGGCCTTGAGGTGTTTGTGGTAAGCCTCTAGCGCTGAGGTGGTCTTGAGCTCACCATTCACTGCCGCCCGGTACACATTCCAGCTGGCCTTGTCACAGGCCTTGCCTTGACTCTGTGTGACAACCTTCCCAATCCACTGGGGCTCAAAGTACTCGAGGAAAGGCTTGAACTCCAAGTGCTTCACTATGTAGGGATCCTTTGAGAGCACCTCAAACCCCTGCACAGTGTACTCTGGCTTTAAAAAAACCAAGGCACTAAATTGTGCCAGCACAAATCTTCAGGTGTCCAAAGTATCCCTCTGGCTCAACCTACTAAGCTTGGCGTGGGCCTGCACGTTACGAGCAACTTCTTGGCGGAAGTGGAAGTGGCACCCCTGCACCTCCCCACTAAACATCTGCTTGAATGCATTGAACTGAGCAGGATCAAAGTCCATAATGCACACGCAAGACCCAAGAGCTCTTAGCCTCGCCTTTTCCTCCAAGTCCAGGGTGTCCTGGTCCTTGTCAGAGGCAGGTGGGTTGGCGCGGGTGTTTGGGGAGTCTTCTTGGATTCATCATCATTGGCAGGAGGAAGGAGGGCTATTTCTTGGCGGAGGATGGAGAACGCGCGGGTATAGATGGCCTCAGTGGCCCCAGGAAGAAGAAAGAACGCAAGTGGAATCACCTGGATGTCAATCTGGGCATTGACCATCCAGAGCTTCTTGAACATCCAGGGCAAGTGGTGAAGGTACCATCAACTAGCCAGGTTGAAGCCTGTCTCAACTCCATCAGGTTCTGCTGAGTTGAGTAGCAGATTATACGGTCCTTGGCTGCAGGCCTGTCATCATGAAGCAGGAAGCGCTCCCCATTTGGAAGCTGCTTAAGCTCATGAGTGAGTGTGAGCTCAGAGAGGACGTCAGAAGCCTTGGGGGGAGGGGGATTGGCAGCAATACACTTATTGCTGATGAATTTGACCAACTTATCCTGTGTTGGTACCAACTTGAGATTTTTGGGTTTGAGATGTTGGAGGGCTTTGATGGCCAGATCTGATGCGCAAAGATGAGAGAATGTGGGTATTACTTGCACAAGGTACCACTTTAACATCCAAGTGATTAGATGATTGGGGGGCTCACAAGTGTGCTCCCCCTTCTCCAACGTTACTTGCTCCCAGTCCTTGGTGTTTAACTGGGCCCCGCAAGTCTTATCCTTGCAGACAAAGTGCTTGCTTTTGGTCTGCCGCTTTTGGTTGTTGCAATTAAAGATATAATTGTTGGCAATGTAACCAGGGCCGCCCTTTACGGACATTATTGGAAAGTACTGGGGGAAGCGCTTGGGAACTTTAAACTTTCTGTCCACGTTGCAAATGTTGTGGATGGCCAGTGGATCCCAAGCCACATGACCAGAAGCTTTAAACTTCTTGGAGTAATCCTCCGGCTCATCTTGGGGGTTAGATGAAGGAGGGGAAGAGCCATTGGGAGGGGGGAGGGGAAGGGTTCTCTGAGGCCTGCTTGGATGCCTCCTTTTTCTTACCAGAAGAAGAGGTGGGCTCCTTGGCAGCTTTTGACTTCTTGGTATGCCGCTCCTTGGTGGGCTTGGAGTCGGCCTCTGAGTAATAAAATGAGTAGTCAGTAAGATCACCATTAGATTTATTGGGGGAGGATTTTTGGGGGGGTGGTGAAGGGGATGTAGAAGATGAGGGTGGAGGGGGGAAGGAGTAGGAGGAGATAGAGTAGGAGGAGATGGGGTTGGAGACTTTTCCTTTGCAGGCTTCTTGGCACGCTTGGGATTGGAGGCAGTTTCTTTGGAGCCCTTGGAGGCTTGACACTTGGGCTGTTGGCTGACCTTGTTTGATTTTGTCTAAAGAAAAGTTTAGCATTGTAAATAAAGAAGTATGAAAGATATAAAACACAGAGTTAAAACAAAGCAAAAGTTAAATGAAAAGGATGCAAATAAAGTTTTATTTATCAAAAAAACATAAAAAATTAAATAGAAGCTCAAAGGTAGATATAAAGATTAAAACATAGAAAATAAGTTAATTTATGATAAAGCATCAAAGATGTTAGGTTCAGCATAACATCTTAGTGTTAAATCAATTTAAAAGTTTAATTGAAAATCAAAATATATATATATAAATTATATGGAGAGCAGCAGAAAAAGTAGTAGATTATAATAGCAAAAAAATAAAAATATTATTATGTGGAATTTTTTTTATTGAGAGTTGAAAATTCAAAACATAGTAAATTGTTGAGTTTGGCACTGTCAATCAGCTGGAAAAAGCTGAATTCTCACTGTCAAGTATGCCAGAGTCAAGCAGAAACATCAAATTTACTATGTTTTTTACATATAAAATTTGCTTAAATTTAAACCGAGTTCAAAAGTTAACCCAAAAGCAAGGCAGTTTTGTATGCTCAAAAATAAAAAATACAACATAAGTTAAAAAAGTAAATGAATGGGAATGTGTTTATTAGTGATTAGGGCATGCTGTGAGTGAATTATTTACCATAGTGTTGGTTAAAACTTTAAGAAGCTCTCTGTACTAATCCCCAAGTTAAAGTGTCAAGTGGGTGAGTGTTGAGTGGCGCTCATAGTGCGTCACATATTAATTTAGCCTTAATTCTGAGCCTTTGATTAGTTAAATCTGAAACCAATCAGGTGTCAAGTGGATAGAGTTGAACAAAGAAAGTGTTGAGTTTCAGTTTTTTATAAATTACATATAAAATCTCTTAATAAATTGGGCTTAATTTATGTGGCACCACTTAATCCAAAAACCCGGGAATGACATAATGTAAAACAAGTGGGGTATTTGATTAATGTCTATACCACTAAATCCAGTATAGTGGTGCTTGGGAGCCTAATCAACGACTATGGACACTAATAATAAAAATATAATAGTAAATAACAAATTTTATATAAGCGCATATGTATTTTATTAATAAACTTAAAATTTGGCTTAAAAAGTGTTGAACTAGTCACTTTTGGGTTTAGAGTGTCAAACACAGGTTTTTTCATTTCTATTAGTAAATTTACTTATAAATTGCCCCTTAAATTGGTATTTTAGCTAACTGATTTATTAAACAGAGTTGAGTTCAAGTAAATTTAACCTTGTTTTTGGTTTCAACCCCCTAAATTACTAGTAAAAATTAGCTTAAAATCAGTTAAGCCAAAAATACTAATAGATTCACATATGCGGCACTTGACTCCCTGGTACTCAACAAAGTGTCAAGTACCAGGGAGTCAAGTTTAAGGGAGTCAACCTTACCACACTTGCCCTTGAATACTTTACCTGCCCTTGACTGATCCTGGTATTGTTTTTACCCAACATGACCTCCTCTGCCACTCAGTCTACCTATTGAGTGATTATTGACCCTTGTATACTATTTAAGTAGAATTTCTTCTCCTAATAAAGACAAGTTTATCCACATTTGTATTGGCTTTTGTATTCTTCAAGCCTTTTCCATTCATTTTTGTCAAAATGAATTCCTTGTCTTGTATTTCAGGAAATTAAGGTATGTGCCCTTAATTTTGCCCTGAAGGCTAATCCAAGGCTAGCTTCAAACCTCAAATTTTTTGTTATAAAGATTTCCTGGTGTGTCCTCCTGGATGTTGTCCCCAGGAGCCAAACACAACAAAATAGTGCTCACTACAGGGGCTGCAAGCCCCTTGGTTACTCTGTTTCCCTGAACCTTATCTGGTCCTTCTCCTTTTGTCTCTGAAGTACCTGAACCACCCAAAGTCTCTAGTCCTCTACTCAAGGAAGATATCACCAATTCCCCCTCTATGCCAATGGTAAGGGTTTATCTCCCAGGCCTGCATGGGCCCCTCTTCCCGCTTTCTCTCTCAATTATGAACAAGCTTGTGCTGCCATGTGCTCCCTCCTTCACACGGGCACTGTGGCTATGCCTGTGAGGATCTGTACTCCTTCCTACTGGATTTTTGTCTCCCCCTAATATAATGGAGCCCATGAAAACTATTGGTGTGCTGGTCAATTAATTTATCCAGCCTGCCTTAGTCCACCACCAGTTGGTGTTAGGGTTGCAGAACCAACTTGTTACCGTATGACAGTCACTATTGAGTATTTAGCCAAATAAATGCTCCAAAATATAAAGTTATCTCTGTTTTTCTGATTATTGCATGTAGATAGGTTGGATTGGAAGTCTTAAGGTCAAGATTCCTGAAAACTGGATATCTAGGTTCAATAAAAGAAAAGAAAGCAAGATTGGCCAAGTCAATCTGGGAGGCTGGGTGTCTCAAAAACGGTTTAATTAATTGGGAAGATTAATTAATAAATACATGGGAATATAATTAATGAGGATTTAATTATATTGGTTAAATTGCCTTGACTGTGTCAAGAAGTTTGGTTAAGGTCAACCATAAGTAAACCACTAAATTTTGGGTTAGAAGCGCCGCTGTGCCACCTAATTGATTTGAGAGGTGCCACCTAGAAAATTGCTGGGCGCCACAGTGGCGCCTGGTTTGAGTTTCAAAGCATTTTAATGGGTTTTAATGGGGAAAACCATTACATGTGAAGATAAAAAAATAAAGGCAAGGATGCCTAGGAATTCAGGTTTGATCAGCTAATTCCCAGTTGGAACATTGATAGCTGAGTTTCAGAATGTGCATATTCCACAGGGTTTTGGCGCTGGGAGCTGAGGAAGCTCCATGCTGAACTGATACATTGAGATGAATGGTGTTGGGTGACTCCTTCTCATTGTAGGTTAATTCTCACATGCTGAGAATTACAGGGGATCCTTTAGGTAAAGATCTAGGTTTGGATGACTCAAATATCATAGACCATGTGACATGAATCATAGTTTGATTCAGAAACCAGAAGGGTTTTCAGCTGAATATTCCCCAAATGATATATAAGCAAAAACAGAAAAAAATTAATAAAGATATATTGTCAATTTTGCCGCTTTCCCCTCAATTACTTTTTCAAGTATTATGTCTTCTTTTTTATTTTTTAAAAGAGCAAAATTTGGAGTACTTTGCGTGAAAGCTGCTGCTGCCAGGAAAGCAGTTCCTATAAGTTTGCTAGAGGAAGCTTGGGCAAGTCTGGAGGTGACAAAGACTGTTCCTCAGGAGTCTTTGGTGGAAGTAAAAGCTGTGTCTGAAGAGTTATACTCCAATTACTTTGCAAAAGAAGGGACTCCTGCTCAAGGAAATCAAATCTACACATGGGATTTGTGGAACCTGTTAGTTGGATTTGACAAAATTTTATAACAAGTGAAAGCCAGGGCAAATTGTGAGATTGAGGCTTTAAGAGGAAGAGAGTTTCAAGATCATGGCTTGTTGGCAGGATGACAACAAAGTGTTATCCCATAAAATTGCCTCCATGGAGTCAAAGCCCCTTGAAGCTTTGTCACAGTAAGGTAATGACAATAAAATTCAAGCGCAGGATAATAGTAAGTTGGACCTGGATCTGTCACACAACTCCTGTCTGCTGTGGCCACTGCCGTCTCCAATAATCACGTGTAGAACATGTCATACCAGGAGTGGACCTATAGCCTCTTTGCCTGTATTTCCAATAACCAATGTGACTTGTTAGCTTTGCAGAAGTACCTGTCCTTGTCCTTGAACTTGCTTTGTCCCTTGCTCCCAGAATACATCAGGGATCAACTTTTTGAACTAGAAGACCATCAGGCTATGTGGCAAGGACAGATTGAATCAACTCTTTTGAAATATTGACAATATTTCAAGATCTTGGTTGACAAACTCAATCAATTCTGAGAGCATATTAATTCTCAACTTGAGTTGGTTGGAGCCCACATTGATAATTGGGTTCAACAACTACACCAGCAGTACAGCTTGAATAAGGCCACTCTAGGCAATATGTTGTGCCAAGTTCAGAACTACATTGATGACAGAGTAGCCTCAATTGAAGTGACTCCCCCTACTCCTTCTGTTAAAATTCCATCTGCCTTTGAGGCTAAGGTTTGGGAAGCCATAGCTGATCTCAAAGCCACTACCCAACGCCAGGCAGCTGTTCCCAATCCTCCACCATTTGATCCTATGTCCAAACCCTGCATTGCCTCCTTAACAGACCAGCTAGATACAATGTTTGATGAGATCAAGTATTTGTGCCAACGCCTCTCCAACCAGGATGAGTTATCCTCTGAATCTGAGGGCAAAGGAGAGACTGAGGCCACTGAGGTCCCTGCCCCTATAGACCATAGATGCTGTCCTGGTTTTGAAGGACAACCTTGTGTCAATTGTGCCCTTGCTTTAGATCACTTGTTGGCAGTGACCAATGATGTTGCAGATAGACAGGAAACTCTAGAAAGAGAAGTGTAGATCCTTACCCGCTTGACAGAAACAATGAATGAGTGGTTTGCCCCTTTGACATCTCAGGCTACTGTTTTAGCCACCCATGCTAATGGGATTGCAGGTACCTTGGCTGTTCAACAGGTACAAGTTGATGAACTTGGAACTGTTGCCACTACTTCCAGAGACATTAGTGGGCAAAACAGCTCTACTCTAGACACCCTAGAGGAGAGCCTCTAGCTCCTATGAGCTAGATAGACTGCAGCGGAATCTGAGTTTAAGGGAACCCTCACATCAATGTTCTCAATCAGGAAAATAACAGCCAGTCCATCTTGTTGTCCATTGATCCCAATTATAAGCCCTCTTTTAATCAGATCTTTGATCCTAAGACCTCTATCATTGCTACTTTCTTGACTATCTACAAAACTGCAATGCAAAGGGCCACAGATGATCTTAAGAAAGAGCACATCCTTACCTGCCTGCATCCCACTTGCCAAGAAGTGGCCGTCCCCAAACTCTCCTCCATTGTCACTTGGGAAGATATGAAATGCCTGCTTATTGAGGAATTTGGTGGGGATCTCAGTTTAGAGGTTAATAAAGATGATTTTATGCATATTACTTTTAAACCCAAAGAAACTCTGGCCAAGTTTTCTGATTATTTCTATATTGAGGGACAACAACTCATCACCAGTCAACAATTGACCACCCAGGAAGTGTATACAGCATGCTCCAATGTGTTGAAGGTGAATCAACTCCTGTGTCTCCACTTTAAGGCGCATAAGGCATCCCTTACTTCCATGAAGAGTATCAAGACCCTCCTACAAGATATGCATTTGACTCATGGGGGAACTGTGGTTTGCAAGAAAAAGGCCAATAGCGCTGGAACTACTTCTTGCACCCCTTATATCATGACTCTTGGCTCTAATGGGCAATCCAAGCATCAAGGTTGTCACAATTGTGGTCAAATTGGGGACCACTTGCAATCCTGAACCAACTCCTGGATAGAGGGATGTGATCCCAAAGAGCAGGCAGGAAAAGAAAAGTCAGCTTAGAGGTGGAGACTCTCTCTGCTGACCAATCTCCCCTGTCTCCTCCTGATCCTCCCTCTGACAAAGAATCTTCTCCTTTGTCTGGCCCTACTATCCTTCACCTCTTCCATGATCTGTTGAGCAACTCTGATCCCAAAGATTCTGACTGCAATGATTCAGATAGTTATGGCTACTCAGTGCTAGCTGTCCCTGAGACTGTGTTGGTCCCCTACAAGCTTTGTTCAGGGAATACCACAACTATGTCTTTCCCACCTCCAGCTGAAGCTAAAGCCATGGTGGATTGCCCTTAACTAGATCAAGCTCATCAACCCCCTGTCTTGATGGACTCCTCAGAAGAAGCCAATGAGCTAGTGGAGGCCCTCTTTCAAAATGTTACTGTATCCCTCCCTTTTCAAAATGTATACAAGGAGATTCTTGCCTTGAAATTCATGTTAGCAAAGTGGGGAAAAGAACAGGAAGCAGCACAAGATATTCTGGCTATCTTTCCACTCTTTGGAAAAGACACCGCCCGTGTAGAGGTATCTTTCCAGAAGGTTAAAATTAAGGCCACCCTGGACACAGGTTCTCCTATCAATGTTGTATCTTCCAAATTGGTAAAGAAACTCAAGCTGGCTCCTGATCTCAACTATACTCAGTTTTATGGAACTACTGGTATGGCTCAGACTTGGGCTATTGGCGCCTACTCTGCTCTACCAATGAGGTTTGAGGAGCTTCTCATTGCCTCCCCTTCTGTTGTTTTAGAGAGAAAAAGTTATGCCCTTCTGATAGGCACTCAATTCCTTTGAGAGTACAATGGGATTGTCAATCTCTGAGATGGTGTCAGGTATCCACTCATTTGGAAGTCTTTCTCCAATTGAATGGAGTAAAGCTCCCAAGTTGAATTTGATCAGAGTGGAACCTACTGGAATCCCTATCATTAACATGTGTAGAAGGTGACCAAATAGGCGGAATCTTCCCAAGAAGGGAGTGAAGTGATTGAGGAGATAATAGACACTGGTGTACCCCAAGACCAACCAGGGGGCCTTGGGGTGGATGATAGATGGAAATCAAGCTGTTTCAACGTAAGGGACATGTCTTTGACATGGACCAAAACAATACCAAATTGAGTCTTCAGATTTGTCTGTAGGTGTTGGTTTGGGGTTTTTGAAGTTAACATTTGCTTGCCCATAACTGATTAATACACAAAAAGTCCATAAAAGGAAGATGAACTTCACGTTGTTGGGGAAGAACCTTTAAGATCTACTAATCAAGTGTTTTAGAATTGAAAATATAGATTTATTGGTTGATAGTAATAAAAGAAATTGTTGGAGCAATTTGTAAGGGAAGAATTTGTCAGTTTAAATACTGAGCTCAATTGATGAAGGAAACATAGTGGTTACCAGGTGATCCTTCAATAATAAATTGAAAATTATTGCCATGCAGGTCTGCAGCAGGCTGCAGCCTGCAATGCAAGAAGAAGAAGTAATTTGAGTTATTGCTTTTCAGGGTACTTCTTCATCATGATGGGGATGATATTTTGGCTCTGGATGAGGAGTATTTCTCTGGCTTGGTATTTTTACTTCCTGTGATTGGCTAGATGGTTCCCCTGAACAGTGGCTGTTGGTGTTTACACATTTAAATTTAAGTTGATTGGATAGTTTAGCAGTTTTGGAGCTCAATTTTAAGCCTATATGGTGGATCCCGTTGGATTTATCATCTGGACCTTGATCTTTATAATTTAGAATAGAATTTATACAGTTGGTTTGGTTAGAGCTTTTGCTCTTGCTTTCATTTTTGTTTTTGCTTTTAAAAGTGCATTTTTTAATTGTTTTAGAACACAGATTTAAATTAATTAATCCAAATGATCCGTTGTTGTAAGTTTTGTCACTTTCAGCATTTAAAATTGCACTTTCCAATTTCTCTTCTGTACTAAGGGATTCAAGATTGTTTGCATTGTCTGTGAAAGGAATATAATCCCTTAAAGATGGGTACTTATCCCTCTTAGGTTATGAAGTCCTGTTGATCTTCAAGGAACCTCCACACATCCCTGGAAAGCTCCTTAAGACTAGTGTCCTCAAATACCCCACAGGCATCTTCTCGCTGAAGTATAGGACTCACTCATCCAATATGTGCTCCCCACCTCCTTCTTGTCCTGTGGAGGAAGGTGTCTTCTTGCTTGCTCCTGTGGCCGTCACTATTCTGCCTGGCTCTAAAGTGATCATTGATTCTCAGATCTCCTATGAGTTGCCAGAAAAGTTGCTCTTAGAGTTGTACTCTCCTGAATCCTTAAGTCATAAAGAGCCTCAATTATGTCCTAGGATTCTAGATCAAACTCATAAGGAGCCTGTAAATCTGCTGCTAGCCAATCTGACTGCTTTGTCATGCAGGTTTCTAGAGGCCAAGTGTCAGGGATTCTTTCCCTGACTACATTAATCTTATGAAAGGTTTTAAATGCATTGCACCTGGACAAACAACAGATAACAAAGGTTTTCTGACTATGGTGAACCCTGGCTTGAAGCCAGACGGGGATCAAACTCTTGACCCTAAAGAAGAATCAAATGTTAGTCTACATATAACAGTTCAACTTATATTACCTATTTATATGGATCCCTGTCAGTTGACTTTTGTTTATTATATTTTTTCTGCTTCTGCAATCATTAGTAGTTTACTAAGACCTGTCACTTACCTCTCAGCCTTTGATTGGTTATCTGTACCTCTCTTGCTGTCTTTGAAATCACTGGATCCAGAGATGAACAGGGCTCTGTACTTGTTTCTGAATTATATTAACCATAGCCACTGCTTAATTGTGATTGTTGTTGCTGTTCATTCCTTGCACCTCTCTAAGCTTGTAATCCCAACCTTTAATTTGTTCTTTAAGATATTGATATACCTCATTGTTAAGGATCAATTATTACATTTAGTTCTAAAGAACCTCTCCTTGGGTCTAATTATAATGAAACTTGATCTTAAGTCCTCTCAAATCTCAAATATCCCCTCAAAGGTTATGAAATGAGAATCTTAGTATATAAGTGGTCCCAACTCAATATTTTCACATGTTCTAACAATAAAGATATTTTTTCTATATTAGGTTATTCTACACTTATCTCTTGAATTCCTTTTTTGAAACCATGAAAGGAAGTTATTTCCTGTTCTGGTTTCTAGTTCCTTTCCTTTCTGTGGTATTGGCCCTTGAAAACCTACTCCCACCACAGACTGGAATAATTCTTCTCCTAGTGATTCCCACCAGAAGGAGTCCCTGGTTAACAGTTGGCTCAAATATCCCTCAGGTCATTTGGGAAGAAAGTTCCAGTACAGCCATTCCACAACTCTACCTCCACCTGCAAAAACTTCCTTGGTTAAACCAAATACCTCCTTCTACCTGTTGACCTACCTGTTTGGATACTACTTACTGGGAAGATTCAGTTCAATTATGGGTTGGTTTGCATTCCTAGGGCACTTCAGTCACCTTGATATGATTACATCTCTTATTGGTTTGGTTATTGCAGAGCTTAGCCTAGGGGCTTTGGCTCACAAGATTGGGGGCTTGCTCCCTCTCAAGTGGGTCCCTGACACCAATTTGTGGGACATGGACGCATATTGGGAGGAGAGCAAGTGGCTTCTCTCTACCCCTTTGGGTCTTTCAGCAACTTCAACTTGCCAGAAGAAGACCCTCAAGTGCTGTCCCTGTTTACAGCTGCTGATTTACTGAAGCTATCACCTATCCAGTAGAAAGATGTATTGGAACTGCTTGATAGTTCAACAACATTTTTGTTTCTTGGTCCAACAACTATGGTCTAGCAAAAGAGTTCATTCATCAGATTGATACAGGTGATGCTCCTCCCTTCTGTGCCAAACCTTATCATTGCAGCAGGGTGGAAGATGCCCAGGCTTTCAAAGAACTCAAACAACTATTGGATGCTGGACTCTTAGCTCTCTCTCAGACCCCTTGGGCCTCCCCCTTACTTATCCTTAAGAATAATAATGGAGGCCACTGTATTGTGATGGACTATTGCTGCCTAAACTCTCTCTCAAAAAAGGATTCATACCTGCTGCCAAGAATTGATTATGCCCTTAGACAATTGGGAGGCTCAAACTTCTTATCCGCCATGGATTTAGCCTCAGGGTACTGGCAGGCTGACTTGTACCCATTCTTGGTGCTTTGGATCCATAGAGTGTTATTTTCTTGGTGCAGCCCTGTAATTTTCCCAGCTTCAGCTGAACACAGGTGCTGGGAAATTTGTGCTGTTTTCTGAGTACATGAATATTATTGAAGGCAATATATCATGTGGGAATGTACTGTCCCTCTTCATATATGCTCAAGCCAGTAAAATGAGCCATCTGCTGGGTTATTTTCTTTAAAGGATTTTTTTCTTTAAGCTGTGTAGATGTGGATAATCTACCTGTGCTACCTGTCAGGGAATTCTTCCCTGACTATGTTATTTATATGGGGGACTTTTCTTACAACACACTAGCTCAAATAACCAATAGTAATGTCCTAGGCATAAATGAATGGTCAGGAATGAAACAGAACGGGATTCAAAATCTAAACCCTAAAGAAGAGCCTAGTGTTAGTGTAATATCTTCAATTAGATCTTTATTAACTATTTATTACCTATTTATATGGACTCAATTCATTCAACTTTTGCTTTTGCTTTTGCTCCTAGATTAATAAAGGGTAGTATAATCAAAGGAGACAACACCAACTGCTCAGACAATGATTGGCTGCCTGTTCAGTGGTTTTTGCTTTTAAACCAGGTGACTAAACTAGAGGTTTACAAAGGTATTACAGTACTTTAGATTCAGAACCTGAAGGTAAAAATGTGGGATTTTCAAATTCTTTTGCATGAACTCACCAACTTAATGGAATATTTTTCATTCTTTTATATAACAAGATAATCTGTTCTGGGATGGAAACTACTCCATTAAGTTGGTGAGTTCAAGCAAAAGAATTTGACAATCCCACATTTTTACCTTTAGGTTATGAATTTACAATACCAAACTGTATGCAACTCTGCTTCTTTATCTAATGGTAGTTCAGGAAATGGTCATGTTTCCTCTGTTGTCTCTGTTTCTTCTGGTCTTTGGTTTCTATAACCAATCAAGTTAAGAAATCCATTATGAAACCCCTCTTGAAAGGGTTCTGCTTGAAGAACCCTGGTTTTTACCCTCTTCCTCTCAATGATCCCTTAATTTTATTCATCTTTACAAAGCAATATTTAAGCAAACTTTGATTATTTTTACTCTTGTTCCAGCAATAAAGCTTATTTCTTTTATTCAATTTTTGTACTCACATCTATTTCCGACATATCCTTAGAACCATGAAAGAAAATTATTTCCTGATCTGGTGTCTGATCTTACTACTGCCTATTGTCCTGGCCTTGAAAGAACTAACCTGTACTACTGATTGGCAAAACTCTTCACCTGATGATTCCCATTAAGAGGAGTTCTTGGAACATGAATGGTTTAAGTATCTCTCTGGACATTGGGTAAGAAAGTTCTACTATGGCTGCTCCGCTTCTATGTCTTCAGAAGCTGATATTTCTCTGGTTAGACTCAATGCTTCCTTCTATCTGTTGATATACCTGGTAGGATACTATATCCTAGGAAGGTTTAGCTCCCTTATGGGAAGATTTGCCTTCCTAGGACAGTTTAGTTACCTTACAATGGTTACAGTTTCAATTGGGTTGGCAATTGCAGGACTAAATCTAGGGGCCCTGGCCCACAGAATTGGGAATTTATTTCCTTTCAAGCGGGTCCCTGACACTACCACTGTCAAGTATATCCTTCTGAGAAGTATATTAAACAAAACAAAGAGAACCCCAAGGAAGAGAATGATACTTTATTTGACTTGAAGATATGGTTTTATATAGTGACATGATAAGCCACACATTGTTTATGTGCATCATGAGGCTTGTCCAGGTTGTGTTTCTCTTGGAATTAAAAATAGCTGATCTGCATACAACATGGGGGTGTGGCAGAAGAGCCACTGTTAATCTGATAGTTGACCCAATCCTTGGGGAACAGATCTCCCGAGAGGGGTTAACTGTAGGTGTTTAACACTAAATCAATTTTCAACAGGTCTTCTTAAACTTTATGCTGAAAGCAGATGCCTGGAACAATACTCTTATGGCTTATGTTTGTCATCATGTACCTTATTTTAGATAGATTGGTATCATCCTGGTTTACATCCTGTTCCACCCAACAGCTGAGCAATTTTGTTTTTGGATTGAGTTTCCATAGTACTCCTCTTATGGTTTGGATTTTGACTTGCCACAGCTGGGTGTATCGTGTTGCTGATTTACATAGTAAACATATGTACACTGAAAGACAACTTAAACCTTTTTTTGATTTTTAAGTTTTGTACTGCACCTTGATAATTTTCTGTTATAGTCTGAGATGTGTTTTGCTTTGCTGAGCCACTTTGCCCATTAATATTCCAAATCCCTGTTGACATGGTGAATATTTTACACTGGTACTTGGAGTTTGTCTAAGTTTGAGTTGATTTGTTTAAGATGACACAATCTTGTTTATCTTTATAGCTTTGAAAACTGCTGTAGCAAAATTTAAAAAATAGCTTTTAAAAGTTTATAACTTTGAAAATAAGCTGGTTGGATACAAAATATAAATGTGAAATAGTTAGTTATGTATATTAAAAGTTAATTAAACATGGTTGGTTTCATGGTTGTAAAGCTAAAAAGGTTACATATAGAAGATGAATGATGTATCAAAATTGACTGAAAATTAATTGACAGAACATCTTCCTGCCCCTAAAAACCACTGGATGCAGATTTTTTTTTGATTTTTTTGAGTAGACTTGATTAAGCACCTTGTATTACTAGGCAAATGCATTCAATGGTTGAAATCATTTCTAAGTTTAAATAGCCTTCTCTAGGTTTAAATGAAATCCAACTACAAACAGAAGTTAAATCATGAATAGTAAGCATATGCATATGCAGATGCTAATAGCCATATATTTTATATCCAGACAAAAAATCTATTGGTTACCAACTGAAGTGGAACCATTGACAGGCTGGGGAGAGGGAACTACCCATGTAGAGTGGAAGGTCATGTCTCCCATCTTTACTGCTTCTAGCTATGCCTAGATGGATTAGATTGAGACAGAAAAGAAAAGCTTACCTGTTTTGCTAAATAGTGGTTTCTACATTCAACAAGGAAAGTAGCCTTGTCTGCCACCCTAACAGTATTGATTCCATGGAGACTCTGAAGAGATTAGCAAGGCAATAAATTTCACATACTCTAAGGTGAGACTCAACTAAGTCTGCCTTTCCAGCCTCAAACCCAGTGATTTCAAAAGACTTTGGGGCGATTATCTATGCTGTACTGAAGATAAGGAGCCTTCATTTTGGGGGTCCATTTGTTGGAGGTAGGGTTGTTTCTAGGGGTTGTTTTTTTCATTGGTGTATGAGCAAAGTTGGTCTTTACTGGCTCCTCGGTTTTTATTGAAACAGACTTTTCCAATTGATTGCTTTTACTAAGTGAAGTCAGGGTTTCACTGATATATGTTGTTATATTGTTTAATGAAGCTAGCATTGATTTGCAATCCTCTCCAGATAAGTTAGGATTATCCACAAGTTCAAGGAGCTTCTTTTGTTCTTCCAGTTGCTTTGCAACAAGCTCAGTTTTTTTCTTGTGTAGGAGACGCTGCTTACGCGCCAACTCGGCTTCTGGATTGGGGGCTGTGGATACATGGTGGTGCCCTTGCAACATGGGAGTATGCTTATTTGGTAAATGCTTCCAGTAAAGCTTAACAAAGTGGTTGCCAAAGATTGGCTCAGGAGATGTGTAAGCTTTGAGAGCGACATCTTCAGTTTTAAATTCAATCTCAGCTTTAAGCTGATACTTGTCAAGTTCAACAGAAGACACTTCACCAAACCTATTGAAATATTCCTTGATAACCTCTTGAGAATATCTTTCATTGGGGATGTTTTGTAATACTAAAACAGTGGAGCTGTTAGCAAAGTAACCTCTTTGGGAATAAGAATTAACAACAGAATAGTGTTGGTTTCCTCTGTTATGTTGAAAGCCTCCATGATGTCCACAGTAAGATTTAGATCCCTGGGAGTATCCTCGATGATGACCTCCAACATATGGACTGCTAGGGTCATAGTCATCCTGCATTGACTTTTTAGAATTATCTATCGAGTCAAGGTTGGAAGGATTATGAACCTTTTTGTTATACAAATCAGTGTTATTCAGGGCAATGACATCTGTGCCATGAGAGAAAGGGCAGCTTTCTGCTTTCAAACAGAACCCTTTCTCTAAACTGATAAGCAAAAATCAAATCCATGCCTTACCTTCATAGTCAGGACAACGCTGTAGAGCTTGACGAGACCAGTGGATGTAGTTTTTCCTGAAGGCTTAGCAAGTCAAGACTCAAATACTTACCCTGGACTGGGAACCCAGGTATTTGATTTTTCTACATAAAAGTTTTGGACTTCGCTTTTGATAGGATTGGGGGTCACCAAAAAAGCTGCAGCACTCTGCTGATTCTGACTTTTCAAATTGTTTGCTACTTCTTCTTCATTTGTGAGCATAGGTTTATTTAAGTAACTGTTTTCTAACTTTAGTTTATCTAGACTCTCAAGCCAATTGAAAAGCTTGGAAACAAATTCCATTGTGTTGGCTTCCAAAAACTCCTCCAGCTGCTCTTGACAATCCTTTTTGATCTGTAAGAAAGACTTGTTATTGCGGATGAGTGCAACAATATATTCAGATAGGGCATCATTATCAGCATCTGAGCTAGTGATATCAGATGAGCATTTATAAATTTTAAAGTTGGTGCAGAGTATAGATTGGGCGAAGCTCAAAAGAGGAAAAATAAGAAATAAATGACTTACATGGCTTCAAGAGCTGAAAGAAGATAGCCCTTTAGTTGAATTATTTGCTGCTCTTCAAGAATCATTGAGGTAAGTTTATTTCAAGAGAAGAGAATATAATCCTATCTATATGTCCCACCTTTCTTACACCATTCTAGATTTTTTGGTGAAGGTGCGATTAGGGATGCTTTGTCTCAGCCCCAGCTATCTTTCGGCTCAGGGCTGCTACTGCTAAAGCGTGATTACTTAATATTTATAATTGTAAAAATATATTTGATAAGAGTGGCCAGAAACTGGCGGTGGCTGCCCGAGGCTTGGGCGAAGCAGCCCTAGGTGTGATTACAGAAGAAATTTATCCACCCTTTGATCTGATTTGATGCAAGATAATGTCTTCTTTCTCGCCACATCGATATAAACGCTAAATAAACCACAATTTAAATCGCTGTGATTTAAATCCGAGAGCTTGAGCTAGTGTCAACATTATGATTTTATTTTTGCTATCTTATCTTATCTGCCTACAAGTAGGAAAGTTTATGACGTCACTGCAGTTGCTATATATTGCTTCATTATCCTCGATCCTTTAGGCTTAGCCAATCATTGTCTAACGCCGTCTTTGAACTCAAATGAAATTTTGTTCCCTTTAAAAAAAGTAGCCAATCATTGTCTTACATGCATTTGTTACGGGCTATTCACCTTAAACCCTGCTTATCTAATTAAGGTTTAAAAATCATATCTACAAGCCTAATTCTAAATTTGTCTTTAAAATATCTTGGAGAAACAACCTTAAGCTGCTAAGTAACCAACAGCTTATAATATTGGTAGACAGATCCTGCTCAACTAAACGATCTATCTCTTGCAAATGGCTCTAATCTTTCCATCAAAATTATTGGTTTTAGTGGCAGCAAGTTTGATTTCTCCAAAATCCATGCTATATTTTTTAAAAAGTTTAAATTAAAAATTATTACATCTCTCTCTAATTCAGTAATCTTCACAGCTGTTAGGACAGGCAATACCAAATCATCTGTAAACAGAATGAACTCAACCTTAAGCAAATTCCATGCACCGATGTAAAACATCCCTCAGTTAACAGGGATTTTGGACGTCAATAGATGGAATGGCTCACAAGCATATCAGCACATATAGGAATTTAATTGAGACATGGTACATAAATGTAGAAACCACAAACAAAGTGGGGTTGCCATCTTTCAGTGTGCCTGGGGGCTACCATACAAATCGGTAATGAAGCTAACTTGTAGTGTGTTGAAACTCACATAAAAGAGCACAACAGCAACTCAACCCACAACCAGAATGACTCATTCGTTGGGCAAAGTGAGGTGTATGCAAGTTTGGTCCCCAGTTACCCAAGATAAGATACATGATAAGAAACAAGAGCCGTAATCATATTGCCCTGACCAACTACTTTTGGCATCCGACTGGAGGAAAATGGATGAAAATTAACCATCTAATCTAAAAAGGTTCATCTACCACCAAAAATAACTATATATAAAAACCTAGAGTCAGGCAATTGAGAGCGGTATACACTAAACTAATGGCCATACACAGAAAAAAAACCAACCATAAAAATAGAGCTTCAATTTAATATAGCTTGAATTAGATTTGATTCTATTATTAGGCAGTGGCTTAGGGGGAGCAAGATTTAACATAGAAATATATCAATGAGGAGGGACAGGAAGATATTCCGTCAATTATTTTTACGTGAACTGATTTTCAGTCAAATTTAATATATCTATAATTTTTTCATATATAATTTTTCAACATTACAATAAACCATAAATTTAAATATAATCTATTTAAAAATAAAAGCTATGCTTCACACAACTGTCGAGTATATACTTCTGGGAAGTATAATAAACAAAATAAAGGGGAAGAAAAAGAAGAGAATGATGCTTTATTGAATATGAATATAGCTTAATATATAGTATCATGACAAGCCACATGTCATCCATGTACGTCATGGAGGTCATGGGGCTTATCTGAGTAATGTTCCTCTTGAGTCACGAGGCTTAATCAAGTTGTGTTCCATTTAGGACCTGGATTGAGGGATCCCTGTCATAGATGGTTAACTGATAATGGTGCCACCAGTTTATTGGTTGGGTAGTGAGCCACTTGGTGAGCCGCTCAGTGATTTACTCGGGGTGTTAATTCCCCGAGAGAGAGTTATCAAAGATGTTACAACATCTCCCCCTGGGGTGCTGGAAGGCGGAGCCTTGGGAACTTTCTTGAGGGTATCTGGTACACGGGCCTGGTACTGATCCAGTTTGGCATTAGGGACAGGGAGTCTTGGATTTTGTTGGGCTGCTCTTGCCTTACACAAGTGGAGTCAATCATGGTGCATACGTTTTAGTTTGGTTTGAGCTCCAATCCCTTTGATGAGGTACATGTTATTGGGTTTCACCTTCATGACGATGCCTGGTCTGCGCAATCCTGGGTCTAATTTGTTTTGATTGTGGTTGACAACCTAGATCTTGTCTCCGACTTGGAACCTTTCTTGTTGTAATGGGATTACTTCACGTTAAACCCTTTGTTGTTTCATTGTCTCTTGGTCCTTTCTGGCTTGTAGCACTTTTGGGTCATTGCTGTCTGAAATCTTCTTGGAAAGTGGCAGTCGTGGTCCCGTTGTAGTACTGACAAGTGAAGGTTTCTGGCCATAGACAAGTTTGTAGGGGCTTTTGCCTGTATTGTAGTTGACTCGTGTTCTGCAGACCATAAGGGCAGTTGGTAAAATGTCAACCCAGGCTTTTGGATTGTTGGCAGATAACTTACTGAGAGCTTCTACTAGAGAGCCGTTTAGTTGCTCTACGCATCCGTTTGCTTGGAGGTGATATGGGCTGGCTGTGACATGTTTTATTCCATTCTTGGCGAGGTATATGTTGGTGTCAATAGCTTTGAGTTCAGTGCCTCTGTCTGTGATTAAGAAGTTGGGCTTTTCAAACTTAGCTATGATCTCCTTACCAATAAATTGTCTCATTTGTTGCCTTTATGCTCCTTTGTGGCTTGTGCTACAGGCCATCTTGTGGCATAGTTGATGGCTGTGATGATGTACTTCTTGCCTTTACTTTCACCAGACATAGGTCCCACAATATCTAACGACCATACCTTGAAGGGCTGTGTGATAGATACAAGTACTACTGATTTGGGTGGAGCTTTAGTTCGGGAGTACTTTTCACAGACCTTGCATTGTTCTAGTACTTCTCTGATATCATCTAACATGTTGGGCTACCAGTAGCAAGTCTTGAGGTATTCATGTAAGTTTCTTCTATGGGTGTGTCCCGTTCTCTGTGATAACAGAGGATTGTGTCAATCTTTTGTGTTGACAGAACGTAGGGTACTGTGTCATCATTTGAAAGGATTTGGTGGAGGGTACCATATACGTTTTTGAACAGATGTTTGTTCTTGAGGACTTTTTCTTGGATATCCATTGGTGTGCCAGGTGGGAAACCTTCCTGGAGATTCCCCATGATTAACATGGGCCAGTTGGGGTCACTATCAGTGCGGAGGATGTGTTTATTGTATAGCCTTGATAGAGCGTCTGCAGTAAGCATCTCTCTGCCTGGCTTGTATTCAATTTGCATGGGGTATCTCTGTATGAGACTCATCCATTCAGCTTTTCTTATTGACAGTTGTTGTTGTGTTTTAAAAAATATCAATGACTTGTGGTCAGTGAGTACTTTGAACGTCTGGGCTCCTTCTAGGTAACATTGCCATTTCATGAGACAGTATACAATAGCTAACAGTTCTTTATTGTGTATGGGGAATCTTTGTTCACCGTTTGACAGCTTACTTAACTTGTACACCACAGGGAGGAAGTCCTTTTCTGCTGTCTGGATACATAGTACTCCTCCTATGGCGCAGTCAGAGGCGTCGGTTTCTAGCTCATAGATACCCTCGCGGTTTGGATATTGCAAGATGGGGGCGGTGATCATGCGCTCTTTTAGCTGGCAGAAATGTTGATCTCGTAAAGGTGTCCAGACAAACTTGGTTGTTTTCCCAGTGATGGCTGATAGGGGGCTGTCAGGGCGCCCCAGCCAGGGATGAATCTGCGTACATAGGCTACCATTCCAAGGAAAGTGCAGAGTTTGCTCTTGTTTCTTGGGGCTGGCATCTCTGTTATAGCACGTATTTTGTCTGGATCAGGCTTGATACCGTCCTTGCTAATGATATGACCAAGGAAGGGGAGTTCAGTTGAGAAGTGTGAGAGAGGGGGGCTAAACTAACTAAGTTTGGCTCCCATCCTGGTGTGACAAATCACCAGGATGCCATCCAGTGCAAAACTGGGATGGCCGCTTGGAGGGGGGACCATAGGGAGGACACCGGGGACAACTGAGGGAAGTAGGCGTTCAAACCCATCAGTATCAGGCCGGTGAGCAACCAAGGAGTGCAGGTAGGAGCAGGAGAGGACACCTTGGAGGGCCCGGGGGTACTGCATGCCTCTGGGCCACATTGGGGAGGGGAGGCATGAGAGGCGCTGCTTCTTCAGAAACAGGTGAAGTAAGGTCCATAGCGTCCAAGTCCAAATCATCACACATCAAGCTCTTGACCACAGCCTCTCCAGAAAAGAGAAGACTTCTGGGGAGGTCCCAGAGACTGACAGGGTCTCTACCTACCAGACGGGCTGACGAAGAGATTTTCCTCCACAGATCAGGGGAGGTGGACCACAGAAGTAGCAAGAACAGAGCCAGGGAAAAAACCACAAATTTAAGCGCTGGGAGTATCATAGGAATATTCTTCACAAAATTTGGGACAGGTTGGTGTAAATTTTTGGCAAAAATTGAGTGGGAAAAGTGCTGGTAGGGTAGTCTTAGAAAAATGTGGCCAAACAGCAGCAGAACGGGTCCAGGGAGCTTTGTGATGATTGTGAGAGGCTTGGGAAGAGCAGCAAGCAAGAGTGGGTTCAAAATCAATGATTTTAATAGAAAATTCAAAATAACAATAAGTATTTTAAGAAAAATCAATTGAAAATTTAAGTTTTCAAACTCTGTTTTGAAAGCGAGAACAGGAGAGGCAACTACTAGATGAACCAATACTAGTATAATGAACCAGAAGAGAAGCTGAGTTTGAAACCGGCTGACAGAAGGTAAGCTTGAAGCAGAAACTAACACCAAAATCTTTAGGCTATAGGAACTCAAACTGGGTTCCAAATAAACACAAATATTAAAAATAAAGTGCAGAATGGCTCCAAACTTTAATATTATTGGAAAATAGACAAGCAGGGGACTAGAAGTCCCCTTGCTTGCATAAAAGGGATGGGCTGCAAATAAGTTGGGTCACATGACAGTGAAACTAAATCCAATTGGCTGGAGGCAAAACTTTGCTAGGCAGGGGCAGGGGCAGGGGGACTGGAGGGTTTCATTCCAATTTCCGTGGTCAGATCTGATTGGCTGGAAGAGGCACTGGTCATTTGGAATTCACTTGTGTTGCTCAGTGTCAATGTGGCGACCTCTGATTGGCCAGCTCTAATGGTTTTTAGAAGTGGGCAATACCAAGCTAATAAGTAGTCTAAATTAACCAGTGTTTCTTCCCAGGAGGGAGCAACCAAAGGCAGAGGTTCTGCAGGGTAGGCCAGCACAAACCTCTCATCTACTGTGTGAGCTAAATCATTTAAAGAATTAAGGGGTTTGGCGGGCGTTTTAGAACCTTTCTTGGTACAACAAGAGAAAATTGAGCAATCCAAAGCCAGAGGTGGCAGTGAATTTACAAAAAGAACTTGCATTTGGACAGTTTGGCAATTAGTTGGTTTTCTTGCAGGGTACAGAGGACTGTGCAGACGTCTTCCCGGTGTTGTTGCAGGTTGGGGCTATAGATGATGTTGTTGTCTAGGTAGATTATTGCCCTTTTCCCGATGTGTTCCTTGAATAATTCATTCATGAAAGTTACAAAGGTACTGGGAGCTTTTGTCATGCCAAAATTGAGAGCAACACATTCAAAGGATCCATATTTATTCTGAAATGCAGTCTTTGGGATTTCTTCAGGTTTCACGCAAATTTGGTGATATCCTGATGTCAAATCAATTTTTGTGAAGATTTGGGACCCCCCCAGGGCATCAAAAAGGTCATCAATTAGGGGCAGGGGATACCTGTTCTTTATTGTGACCTCATTGAGGGCCCTGTAGTCTGTGACTAGGAGGAGGCCTCCATCTTTCTTTGCCATAAAGAAGACAGCAGCACCAAAGGGTGATTTTGAAGGTCTGATGAGGCCCTTCTTGAGTGCTTCATCAAGGTAGGCTTTCAGGGCGTCGTCTTCTTGTGGTGTGAGGCGGTAAATGGGTTGTGCTTTAGGCACACTACCTTTTAAGTCAATCTCATGTTGAATACCCCAATCAGGGGGCAGTCCGGGTAGTGATTCTTGGAATACGGAGGAAAACTCATTGACTAGCTGGTTTCTAATTGGGTTCTGTTTGTGTTGAATTTCTGTGTTTTTGAAGTGGATGACTTCATACATACACATGCTCTCATTGATTTTGCTGATGTCAGTTTCTTTCTCTGTTTCCATGACCTTTACAAATATGTGGTCCCTCATGAGCGTGTTAAGGTGTGTCAGGTACACGTGATGGTGGACTTCTCCTTGCTGGATTGTGAGGGTGGCACTGTCCCAGTCTATGTGAGGCTTTGTCTTTTGCATCCAATCTAATCCAAGTATGATATTGTATTTTGGGATTGGGATGATGGGGCCACTAATTGTTGTTTGGACGTCTCCAATTTGGGCCCAGAAAGGTTTGGTCTCACAGGTAACTGGTGTGTGGTTGTCCGCCATGATGACTATCTTGATGTTGCTTTGAATGGTAGGTAGCTTCATGAGGTCTGCAAAACTCTTGTTAATAAGCAATTTATTGGCTCCAGTGTTGAATAGCGCTGTGCCCTGGTATCTTCAAAAACAGAAAGGATAGGTAAGGAGTTTATTTCCAGATTGGGCGGCAAACAGGAGAGGGTTGCTGGAGAGAACTTGGATCACGGTGATGGAGTCCACGTCCTTTTCTCTGTACAAGTCTTGTGTAGAGGAGGAGAGTGGCTTGCCTAAGCACTCCCCTGAGCTTTTCCCTCCTTGTTGGTATCTTCAGTGCTATCCTGATTGGCTTGTGCAGTGTGATTCCAGTTTTGAGGTTGGGTACTGTTGGCTTGGTTGTTTTGCTTATTGGGGCGAGGCTCTCTATTAGCTGCAGGGTTTCCTTACACTTGTTGGTGGTGTGTAGATTGTCAGACTTCTGAGCTGTGTGTTTTCCTTCTAGGAATACATCCTCAAGATTCTTGCCGCGGGTCATGTCAAACTGTTGTCTGATATGTGTAGGAAGGCCATTGTAGAAGTCCAAGCGTGGTCCAGGTTCATCAAAGTTGATGGTACTGGGCGCATGGTCACATAGTCCTTCATATGCAGTGAAGTATTCCTCAATGATTCCTGTCATTTTGAAGGTTCAGAGTTTGGTCATGATCACTACGTCTGAATCCTTCATGGAGAATCTTTTGAGGAATGCGGCTTTGAACACTTCCCAGTTTTCCTTCTGGTTGGGGTGTTGGGCTAGCCATTTGGTAACAAAGCGCAAGGCAGTCCCTGTGGCGCAGAGGGCAACTTCACTAACTCAGAGTCTTTGGGGGTACTCCACTTGTTCAAACTTGCTCTCAGTGCTGTTGATCTAAAGAGAGGCGTTCTCACGGTGTAGTCCTGCAAAGGCGCCAATTTCAGCGGTACATAAGCGTTGAAACACAATGTTAGGTATCTCAGGTTGCGTAGACACTGTTGTAGCTGGCGTGGTAGGGAACAGACTGCAGGTTTTGAGGGCGTTGTACTGGTCAATGGGTACAAGGAGATTATTGTAGATGACAAGTCCAGGGGTATGTCTTGTCCTACTTTGAAATCTCTCCAACTGTTAGGGAGTGACATTGATTGGGTTCTTTTCTTGGGAGGAATTTTTCCTTTGAGTTGGGTAGGTATGGATAACCTACCTGTGCTACCACTGTTGAGTATATACTTCTGGGAAGTATAATAAACAAAATAAAGGAGAAGATTAAGAAGAGAATGATGCTTTATTGAATATGAATATAGCTTAATATATAGTATCATGACAAGCCACATGTTGTTCATGTACGTCATGGAGGTCATGGGGTTTATCTGAGTAATGTTCCTCTTGAGTCACGAGGCTTAATCAAGTTGTGTTCCATTTAGGACCTGGATTGAGGGATCCCTGTCATAGATGGCTAACTGATAAAAGTGCCACCAGTTTATTGGCTGGGCAGTGAACCACTTGGTGAGCCGCTTGGTGATTTACTTGGGGCGTTAATTCCCCAAGAGGGAGTAATCAAAGATGTTGCAACAACTAATTATTTTTAATTATATTTTTTGTATTTAAGAGTCTTAATTTTAAATCTTTACCTTTTTAAAGCTGATTGAATAAAATTTCAATGCTAGGAAATAAAATAAGATCATTAAAATTTTCAAATAATAACTTTTATAGGAAAGGCTTTCTTTATTTGTATTTTTTATTCTTACAAAGTAAAAAATTTACATATGAAGAAATTATAGTTGGATCAGATTTGACTGAAAATCAGTTTACATAAAAATAATTGATGAAACATCTTCCTGCCACAGTGAGGAGGCAACTTTGGGGAAGCTTTGAAGAGGTATTTGTAGAGGAATGGTTCTATTAAAGTAATAGTTTTGGCTTCATAGCTAATTAGATTGTGGCAAGTTCACAAGTGAGATCAATGGATGAGAGATCAGGGGGTGACTTGGATCAGAAATGAGCAGACAGGTGGACAAGTCATTGGGAAATTAGTTTGATACCAATTTGGGCAAAAGATGCATGCTAACTAGGTTGGTGATGATCAGAATAGTTGAACATCCAAACTCTTGACCCACTCTTCTTTTTAGGAATTACTCCAGGGGCTGGTACATCAGGGGGTCTATTCTTGACTACTGCAGTTTGATATTTCTGAAGCTGGCTGAGAGTGGGTACTAGCCACCCAGAGTGTTCTTCTTTGATACAGCAGATATGTGACTGGGTGTACTTATTGTTAATGGGCTCATTGGCACCTTGGAATTTGATATGGTACATGTCCCTTTCTTGTTTGTACTTGTTAATATTCCTGAGGCTCTATGTATTGATCCCATTTTCTTTTATCTTCATCCAGAACTTATAAAAGAGGATCAATAAAAAGTGTGTTTTGGTAGAGAATATATTTTATTATAATCCTTTTAATTTCTACTATCTTGGCCTTGAGGCATATGTGTTGTAGCTCTGGAGCTTGTTCTTATATAATGGGTTTCCTGGGGGAAATTCATGTATGTTTGGTTATTAAAGTTGGCTATCTTCAGTTTGTAATCATATTCTAGTTCATATAAGGAGTGGAATTGTTGCAACTGAGTCTCCCTCCTTGTCTGCTAATGTATCTCACAATACACAGGGAGCGCTCAAAGAGCTGCCCCTTGACATATCTAACAGCATGGGCCAATCTGAAGGCAGTATCAAATTGCAGGTAATTTTTCCTAATTATGAGTGCTACCAATTTGACCTGCTGATCCCTGCATGAGTTATTCCTTGGCTTCAAACCTTACATGGAACAAGCCATCATGTCACCCCCTGTGGCCTTGTGGCTTTTCTCATATAGTACATTAATCACAATATTCTACAATAAACAATACCTTATTCTATTTATTCCTGTTTTTTCTATTGGAATGTTGTCTTCCCCAATCAAATACTGAGCTCTAATTGGCTTAGTTGCAACATGTGGATCCAAAGACTATCTTCTACCAGCCTTCCCTGTCTCCAAGCGTCCTATGTAGCCAAAAAGACCTCTACTCTCACCTTTCTTTCCCTTATTGACACCTCCAAATCACCCACTGTCCTTGTAACTGTTCACAGACCTTTGGGAAAAAAAAGGTTCTTGCTCTTCTTGATACTGGTGTCAATGCAAATTTCATTGAAGAGAAACTTACTAACCTAATTGGACTAATCATTTTAGATCCCTCAATGTCAAGGTTGGGAATAACACCTTCACTGGCGCCACACCTATTCTACAACCCATCACTGTCAGGACCATTTTTTATGATGATCCTACCACAAATCTGTTAAAATTAAGCAACTTGGTACAAATGGTTCCTCATTATATAAGGAAATACAGGAGTTAAAACCTGATTATGTTAATGTCAATTTAACACAGGCAGGAACAAAAGTTGAACCCAAGACCTTTTGCATGGCCACAGAGTGCTCAAAAATTAGTGCAAAAACAATTAATAGATTAGAAGTGGAGCAAAAAGACTTTGACAATGGTCAATTCAGCCAATCAGAGGCATCAAAAGTGTTTGCTGATGTTGACAACAGCCTAGGAAAGATAGGGAGCTCTATAAATCACCAAACTTTGGCTTAGTAATAACTGATAAGTATTAACATATGTTGAGCAGTTTATTAACTGAAAGCTATAATAATAGCAAATTTCTGGAGGTAATTTAAATCCTTGATGACTGTTAAGAGTTGGTTTCAACTATTTGAGTTATGTTACAACTTGTTTCAATTGCTTTTAAGTTTCAAATTCAACTTCCTTTCCCCAACTACCCCATCCTTTTACTATATATGTTTCTGAGCATTGCTTATTGCAATTGCTCAATTAATAAAGATTTTAAACCTGATATATTCTTTATTTTTTGTAAGGTCTTAAGAACTTCTGTGAAACCACTTAATTCTTCTCTTCCTTGGGGAATCAGGTTCAAATGGATGTTTCTTTTCTTGTTGTGTGCAATAGTACAATCCACCGTACAGATAGAAACTTGCCCAGTATCTGGAACTAGCACCAAATTCTGCAATAATGGGAAATGGGCTCCAGTTGTCCCAGGGAAATGGTATACCACATTCTTGTTCTCCTTGAACCCTCCTACTAAGCATAAACCTCAGTCTGCAACCAAAAATCCTATTCCTACCAGTATTTTCTGTCCTTTTGCTTCTGCTTTCTTGCTTTTGTATCTAGGTGCCTATGCCTTCTTAGGTTGTTTCAATCTGTTGCTAGGAAGATATCAAATCTTGGTAAATTGGTAAATTTGGGCATGGTGTCTGATCCAATTGGTTCCATGATGACAGGTTTAAATTCTGCATTAATTTATCATGTTGGGAAGTTATTTCCAGCAGGGTGGGTTCCTGACAGTCACCATTAACTTGGAGGGCTCTCCCTTCCGCATCACATGTAACTCCTCTCCCAACTTGTATGTCAGTATTGAAAATTCCCTCCCCTTAAAACCCAGGCCCAGGAGCAGGACTCAAACCCTGACCTTGATCACCTGCAGGCTGCCTTCCCTAAGACTAAGGGGCCAGCTGCCTGCGTTTTTCTGGGATTGAGCCCCCTCAAGCTGAGGCCAAGTCTAATTCCCAAAGCAAGAATACCAATACAGACTTGGGAGTGATGGCACCTAAGGAGGGACTTGACAACTTGCCTAATGGAGGCAAAGAAATTCTCTCCATTAACTTCATGAACTTGAAGTCTTCACAAGTGACCAATCAAGGTCCATTGCCAGAGGAAAACACGGGCTTAAAGCCTGTCCCCATGACCAAGGCTCAAGAAAAGAATAATTGAGTGACCTTCCCTGAGTTTCCACCAATAAGAAAACCCCTAGCTGTGGTGTCATTTCACTGCTCCAGAATCCAGGTGTCCTGGCCACCCAACCCAAGATTTCCTGATTTGTTGACAAACCAATTATGGAAGATACAAAGTTTGGCAGCAGGGTGCTATATAGACCCATAGACCCCGCGCTGATACTGTGTTGCCATTTTAAAATAGAGGTTATGAGACATTGGTTTCCTCATTTTTTACTATATTTTATTCTTGCCATTTATCAATTCAGTTCAAGACCTTCTGGACCTCCTTTCCCACTGCCCAAAATATCTTGTCCGCCTGGTGCTCCCTTTGGCCCAGTGCACTTCACAGAATACCCATTGAAACTGGAATACAAGTAATCCACCCTTGAAAAGATACTTGAACAAGATCTCCTGGCCCAATTAACCTCAAGAGTAAGATACAATTGACAAGGCCTTTGACATTAATTGGAGCCCCACCTGTTCAGAGACAAGTACAGCTTACTGTCTGCATATCAACTAGATATGGAACCTCTAATTACCCTGAAGCCAATGCCTGCGTCCACACCTGAAATTCCCTTGGACCACACAAATAATCTCTTCAGAATTGTGTATATCACCCTCTCTGAGGTGATTTAAACTATAATTCTGGGTGATGGTCTGTGGTTCTGGGTGGTAAAGTTCTTCTCATACCTCTTTAAGTTAGCTCCAATCTTGTAGTGGGCTCTTCCTGCAAAACCTGCGGCCTGTGTGATCCCTAAAAATGACGGGCCAGATGCCCAAGCTTGGATCTCTGACATTATTTTCCCCTTCATTCTTGGATTCCCTTAGTTTAGAGAGTCTTTGCTTAACTTTGATCATCCAAACAACAATATCTCATTCAACTGCAATGACATTGTCAGATTATTACCTCTGGTATCTGGAACTCTTTGCCCACCACCTTCCAAATTCAACTTGACTATCATATCAACTGTAATTCCTGTATCTCTCTCTGATAAAGACAAAGACAGGCTACCATATTGCTACTCAGACTTCAAAGATTGCTTTAGTCAATAAGAATACAACTTGCTATCTTCTCATATACCTTATTATATCCAGATAAACCTTAAACCAGGTACTTCTCCCCCTGAGTAAAGCTTATTCCTCTCTCTGACTCAGATAATACCTTTTTAAAGAACTATATCAACAAGAAACTCTCTAAAGGGTGTATATCATGGTCTATGTCCCCATACTCCTCTCACATCTTATTTTTCAGTAAACTAGATGGCTCCAAAAGTACCTGTGTAGACTATAGAGCACTCAACAAGATCACAATCAAGGATAGATGTCATATTCCTTATGCTAAAGCCTTAACTGATTACCTTACAGGCAATTTCATATACATCAAAATTGACCTTCAAAGTGCATTTAACCAGGTTAGAGTTTCTCCTGACCACAAATGAAAACCTGTGCTCTGTACTCCATTTGGTTTGTAAAAGTACAATGTTACACCCTTTAGACTATGCAACACCCCCTTGACCTTTCAAGCCTTAATAAATGAGGCGCTTCTTCCCTTTCTAAATGGTTTTATTGTTGTCTATCTTGATGACATCCTCATATACTCATCCAACTTGAATAAACACACTCTCCATGTAAAGGAAGTTCTTCAAAAATTAAGAGACTAAAACCTCTACACCAAATACATCAAGTGTTCCTTTTTTGCACTGATGTTGACTCCTTGAGATATGTTGTCACTCAAAACAGTTTTTCTGTCTCCCCTAGTAAAAAGGGGGCTATCCAGAGATGACATTTTTTTAATTTACACACTCAACTCCAGGGCTTTCTTGGTTTGTCAAATTACTGCCGCAAATTTGTGGGGAATTTTTCCTCACAGGTTTTACCTCTTACAACTCTCACCTCTCCTTTGGTTACTTTTTTTTGGAAACCTGAGGCTCAGCTTTCCTTTTAGGCTACTAAAGCTGTCTTTTTCTCTACTCCTGTTCTCCTGATTCCTGATCCTTACAAACCCTTCTCAGTTGAGACTGGCACCAGCAACTATGCTGTGGGGTGTGTTCTCCTTCAGCTTGGCGGGATGGGATGCAACACCCTTTTGCATCCTTCTAACAGAAGCACTTTCCAGCTGAAAGAAACTACCCAGTGCACAACAAGGAACTTATTGCCATCATTAGAACACTCAAGCATTGGCGTCACTACCTTGAAGGAATTGATAAACCTTTCCTCATCTACACCAATCACAAGAACCTACTATACTTCACCAAGTCATGTGGTATTTCTCAGAGACATGCTAGATGGGTATTGGAACTTTCCAATGTCTGTTTCAAACTTTTCTATAAGAACGGTATAATCAACACCCTCTCTGACCCACTTAGCTGTCATCATTTGTGCTCCAACAATGATAAAGAATATAAGCTTCTTAATACTAAGTATATTATTCCTCCTGAGAGTTTTCTCAACCTTAACATTATCAGTACTACAACTTTAAATGTACTGAAACAAATATATGGTGCCCAGCTTTCCAATAAATTATTGCTCCAGATCATTACTTCTTTTACAAACAATGAAACTGTCTCAAACATTACCTTCTCCCTGCTATATTAGATATTATACTTCAATAATATCTTGGTAGTCTCCTATCTGGATCTTCCACAGTAACTCACTATTAAATTCCACAATTTGCTTGCTGCCGGCTACTCTGGCTATAAGAAGACACTTTCTAAACTCAGGGATCACTTCTGGTGGCCAAAGATGTCTAATTTTGTTAATTCATATTTTAGTAGTTGCCTAGTTTTCCAACAAAGCAAGCGCTCCACTCAAAAACCTGTTGGTCTGCTATGCTCCCTTCCCATTCTGAAGGTCCTTGGCAGTCTGTTTCCTTGGATTACATTGTCCAACTCCCTCATTCTAAGAGTTTTGACGCCATACTAGTCATTGTAGATAGATTCTCAAAACAAGCTATTTTTGCTTCATGCAATTCAAACATTACTGTAAAGCAGACTGCTTCCCTGTTTGTTAAAAACGTCTTTGTCTATCTGATACCCCAATAGATATTGTTTCAGACTATGGACATCAATCCCTTTCCATTTTCTGGAAGGAGTTTATGACACAGTTAGATGTTCACCTTTCTATTATTATGTCATATTATCCCCAATATGATGGTCAAACTGAACGTACCAACCAGACACTAGAATGCTCCCTGCATTTTTCTAATGAACAACAAGACAATTGGGATTCCCATCTACCTTTGGTCCATTATTCTTACAATGCCACTCCTCATTCCTCTATCAAGATGACTACTTTTATGGTAAATTTAGGCTATAACCCTTCCTTTATTCCTTCTATCAGTTCCTCCATCTGTTCCCCATCAGGTGAAGAGTTCCTGGTACAGCTACAACTCATCCGGTATTTCTTAAAGGATATCTTTATAGAGCTATTGAGGCTTATAAGTTCCACACTGACTGTCATTGTCAGGAATAAAAATTCATTACAATCAACAGCTTTGTTTATCTTAACACCAAGAACCTGTCCATCAAGTGGCCTTCCTGCAAGCTAGGACCTTAATCCATAGGACTGTTTCTTGTAACCAAAAGAATTGGGAAAGTAGTGTACTGTATCTAACTGCCCAAGGTTACTGCATTCATGATGTTTTCCATGTGTCTCTTCTTAACTCCCAGACTGTCTCTACTCCTCTCCATCAGAACAATGAATTTCTTTCTTCTTATTTAGTCAAAGGGACTCCCAAGTATGAGGTTAAATACATCATCAACCACCATTAACACTACAGTAAACTCTAATAATTGGTCCTTTGGAAGAGCTACCACATCAAAGAAAGCTCTTGAAAACCCTTGTGTTGCAACTGAACCAATGAGGATTCAGTATTTGAATTGGGAAAGACAACAGTCCAATAGAAAGGACAGGAATAATAAGAATAAGGTAATGTTTATCATAGAATACTACAATTAAATATAGGATATGTGAAAGCCACTGGGCCACAAGGGGGTGGCATAGTGGCGCGTCCATGTAAAGATTGAAGCCAAGGAATAACTTGTGTGGGACCAGCAGGTCAAATTGGTAGTGCTCCTAATTAGGAGAAAGTGCCCGCAGTTTGACAGTTCCATTGGATTGGTCCATGTTGTTAGATACGTCAAGGGGCGGCTCATTGAGCGCCCCCTGTGTATTGTGAGATACATTGGTAGGCAAGTCTGGAAACTTGGTTGCAACACCCCCCTTGCCCCTTGCTTGTTGTCAGACACCAGGATCAGAGTCTGCAGAAGATCAGGGAAGGTCTGCAAAAACAACCTTTATGTGGGGATGGTGCAGCAGGGGCACAAGCAATTGTGGTGGAGCTTCTTGGTGTTTCCTTGGTGTTGAAACTGCAGGCTCAACCTGCCAGCAAGGTTCCAACCAAGCGGGTTTGTGACCTTCAATCCAATTATCTGTTCACCTAAAGCCAGACTAGGAAGTTGACTCAAATTGTCATGCCCTGCCCCAAAGGGCAGACTCTTTGATTTATTAGCTTTTATATTTTTCATTTGGTTTAGACTTCCAGTATTTTAATATTTGGATTTTTTGAATTTAAAGGTTAATATTTAAGTATTTTAATTTCATTACCTTGTTCTGTTTTTGCTATTTGCGCTCTAATTGTTGTTGTTGTTTGCTTGCTCTCCTGTTATCTATTTCCTATATATATTTCTACTTTAAAGTTAGAAAGTTTTCATTCTATCCCTACTGTTCAAACTCCCGCTTACGTCTTTGCTGCTCTCTCCCCAGCTTCAACGTGCTGATCAGTGTATAGTGCTGGCTTCTGTTCCCCCTTTTCTGGTTCTGGGTTTCCCAACTTTCTCCAGCTTGCTCCTGTTCTTAGCTGCTTCTCCTTGACCATCACATTCTCAACTGAAAAGGCTTTTTACTATAAATAAAGGAGCTTTTGAAGAGTAGGCTTTAAGCCAAAATTCTAAGTGATTTCTTCCCCTTCAATTTTTATCTAATTTTAACTTGAGATCTTAATTTTTAGAAATTTATACATTTTTATTAGTTTCATTTTAAAGTTTAGCTTTTCCTTTTTTTAAACAGATGGAACTTGTAAGACAACAAGCCTTAGGCTTGTTGTATCCGTTGTTTTCCCTTAAGGAAGCATTCAATAGTTATATGTACCAATTTGCAGATGGAGAATACCCTAATATTACCATCCTGTAGTTACAAATTGTTCACTATTAAATACTTTGTTTTATCTTATTTGCTTAGGATTTTTACACTCAATCACTCCTTTTGTGACACAATATAGGTTTTTAGCAGGGTTCTGTAAGATTATCTTACAGACAGTTCCTATGTTTCTATATATTTTAAATTTGAATCCTAATGCATTGCACACCCTAGTTTACAACCTTGCACCATTATGGGCAAGACCTTACACAAATCACCAAATTCAACAACATTAACAGATAATAATCCTTTACAGTGAATACCTTGATTTGGCGCTTGACTCATTATCAGGATCAAGCCACCCCCTTCTTCCATCCAGCCGTGTGATCACCAATCTTGTTCCTGTTATCCTTGATTCACATGAACTATATAATCATTATCTCATAATAAAGAAAATTATCTATCTTCTAAATATCCCCCGTGTAACTCTTCTAAAACAGCACAGTTACAACATTGGTAGCACAGGTAGGTTTTCCATCCTATCTTATCTTGAAAAATTCTGCCTGTTGCCCGCACACACCACAGCCAACAAATCCTCAACAGAATCATGTCTGGCCTCCCGCCTGACTGGACTCTGTATACTCCTGGTACCGAGATACCCAATGGTTTTGTCCTATACCAAAACACATTAATCCCGCTACCCGCCTTCAACGCCATGTCTGCGCAAGGTTTCTTTCAGCCTCCCTCCTCAATGCCATAACCAGCTGATGAAACCACCATGCCTGACTATGTAGCGCAAAGGCTACAAAGCGCTGCCTTGGAACCCTTTGCCGGGGCTAACAACAACATCACTGCCGCATAGATCCAGTCCGCCCAGAGCAAGCTGGCTCAGATGGAATGGCCACAGCAATTTTGGATTGCAGAAATTTCCATTTGCCTGACCCATGACGCTGGCACTTGGTGTAACAAATGGCATAAAGAGCACACTGACAAAAACTGGGATACATTTAAGCAAGTTTTCCTGGCAGGTTTGTGCTTAAAGATACAGCGCTCATGATCATACACCAAGTAAAGAACCTGACCCAGACAGTCACTGTTAAAGAACTCACCCACACCTACAAGGAACTCCATCTTTGCGCTCCATCCAACATGACCTTTGACACCCCAGTCACACACCTCATGTACTACAACGCCCTCAAGTTGCACATGATGAGACATGTGAACCTGGATCAAGTGACCAACCTGCAAAGCCTGTACTGTGAAGCAGAAAAAGCGGAACAAATATCCAATGCTCTGCACAAGGCACAGACTGGGAAACAAGAAAGGCCCAAGGATTCCTATCCAAGCAGGCGCGCTGCTTGACCACCTCTTGGAGGCAACAGGAAAAACACCAACTACAGACCCACAGGTCCAAATTGGAATGGAGATGGAAACAATGGCCAGTCAAGTCGCATCCATTTCTGTGTCACCACCACACAAGGCAACCAAGATGAGGGAAAAGCCTGGGGAGAGAACTAAGCAAGCCAAGCTCTCCTCACGCAACTCCTGACTTGCCCAACAATGAATACCAACCCAAGGACGTAGACCAATGCCCAATGATCCAAGTGCTCTCGGAGGACCTGGTACTATACACCATTGCCAGACATCCCAATAAATTGATGTCCTACCCTTATCACTTTTGCAGTTACACAGGCTCAGCACTCCTGGACTCAGGCGTAGATTGAACCTTAGTCAACAGTAGCTTTGTGGATAAGTTCAAGCTGGCCACTAATCCTTTGCGGATTAAAAACGTGGTCCTGGCTGATGAACACCACATTGCCATGACAAAGGAAACTGCCCCCTTCTATGTCATGCTTGAGAACCTCCACTCCACCATCTAAGGTCCCGTCATTGACTTCCCTAAGTTTGACATTGTACTGGGACTAGACTGGTTACGGAAAAACAACCCTCACGTAGACTGGGCAACCTCTGTGTTGACCATCAAGCGTGAAGGCGTCAACCACCAGATCTACCCTGACTCTGTGGACCAACTCCTACAAGATCACATCTTTGTACGCATAACAGAGACCTTGGACAAGAAGGAAAACCTGAAGGAAATTGACTGGGGCTCCTGTCAGTATGAGATCATACACTTCAAAGACCACCAGGATACCTCCACGCCTCAGGACCGCGACATTGTGGCCTGCCATCCAGAAATCTTCAAGGAGGCGTTACCTGGGCTACCCCCTGAGAAACACATCCAACACTCTATCCAACTCAAGGGGGCTGTACCCAAGGCACGCCCCATTTACAGGCTGACCCCAAACAAGGACAACACCCTGTGTGCCTATCTCAAGGAGGCATTATAAAAATGACTTATCTGCCCCTCACATTCTCCCTTTGGGGCCGCCGTATTTTTTGTGGCTAAAAAGAACTGTACCTTACGCCTGGTCACAGACTACTGCGCCTTAAACAAAGTCACCATTATGAATTGTTATCCACTGCCACTGATTGACAACCTCTTTAATGCCTTGGGAGGAGCCACTGTCTTCTCCAAGATTGATCTAACTGCAGGCTACAATCAGATTTGTATCAAGGAGGAAGACATTCCCAAAACAGCTTTCCGCACTAAATACAGTTCCTACAAATGTGTGGTACTCAACTTTGGCATGACCAATACCCCGTCCACCTTTGTAACCTTCATGAACAAAGTGTTTGTGCCTCACATAGGCAAACATGCCCTAGTGTACCTGGATGATATTATTGTCTACAGCCCCTTGGTGGAAAAACACCACAAAGACCTAGAGGAAGTCTTTGCAACCTTGGCACAACACAAACTGTTGGCCGAACCCTCCAAATGCCAGTTCTTCCGGGAGCAACTACCCTTCTTGGGACACATAGTCTCAAAAGACAGCATCAAACCCAACAGTCAAAAGATACAGGCCATCTGCAAGATGCCACCCCCAAGGATAAGTCAGAACTCTGCACCTTCTTGGGAATGATGGCCTATGTACAACGCTTCATACCTGACTGTGGCGTCTTGACTGCCCCCTTGTCTGCCATAACAGGCGCCAAGTCTAAGTTTGTGTGGACCCTCCAACGTGACTTCTTCTTTAGACGCCTCAAGGAGAAGCTCACAACAGCTCCCATCCTACAATACCCCAAACAAGACGGGGAATACCAGATGAAAACCAACGCCTCAGATGCATCCATTGGGGGAGTACTACAAATTAAGAATAGTGACAGTGACTTCCTGCCCATAGCCTACAAATTGTGAAAACTAACAGATGGCAAGTGTTGACACCCTATCCACGACAAGGAGCTGCTGGCTATTGTTCACTGCCTAGTCAAATGGCTCTGTTACCTAGAATGGCAGGAATAATTCACAGCACTAACCAATTACAAGTCACTCATCTATTTCAAGACTCAAGCAAATCTGTTGTGCTGCCAAGTGCGGTGGATGGAACTATTGGAGAGATTTAACATGCTCATCCAGTATAAGCCTGGGGCCAAGCTTGCCATGGCAGACGCCCTGTCCCGTCTGTATGTCTGTGCCTCAAGTGGAGAGAATGGGCTCAACCCAGACTGGCCTCTCTTAGTGCTACTTAAAAAAGACAAAGGATTCCCCGCAGGCACAACTGACATCACCAAAGAAACGGTCATCAAGAATGAACACCTTTTTGCTGGCGTATACAGGACCCTTCACAGAAAGATGACGGATGGTACAACCATTCCCTACATCCCCACACATAAGCAAGTTGACACTATCCTTTGCTACCACAGAGATCTTGGACATACCAAGAGCCAAAATCTATATGAGTTCCTAAAGCATAAAGCCTGGTGGCAACCTTATACTGTGATGTCCAGGAAGTCCTAGACCAATGTGAGGTATGCAAAAAGTTTGCCAAAAGAAAAACCCCACCAAAGTCAGTACTTCCAATTTGCACATAACTGCCTTTGAAAGTATGGGCTCTTGACTTTGTTGGCCCCATGCCAGGAAAGCACAACAACAAAAAATACATCATCACTGCCATTGACTTTGCGACAAGATGGCCAGTAGCCCAAGCAGTGAAGGCACACACTGGCAATGACGTTCAACAATTTATTGGCAAAGAAATAATCAGCAAGTTTGGAAAGCCAGAACTCCTGATAACCAATGGGGGCAAAGAATTGACCTTTGAAGACACCAATGTGTACCTTGCCAAAAATAGGGTCAAACACACCATTACAACACCATACCATCCACAGGCCAATGGACGCATAGAGCAGCTTAATGGTAGCCTTGTGCAAGCCCTAGCCAAACTCACTGCTGGGAGACCTGAAGACTGGTATAAGCAGCTACCAACTGCATTACTTGTGTGTTGAACCCAAGTGAACAGATCCACCGGAAAAAGCCCATTTGAACTGGTATACAGCACACAGCCAAAAATCATTCAAGCATTGACAGGACCTAAACTGGAAATTCCAAATGAAGTCCCCCCACGCTCAGACCCTCAAAGAGTAGAGGCTAACAGCAAGCAAACAGCAAGCAAACAGCCAAATTGAATGAACGCCTACATAAGACATTTGTTCCCATCTGCAATAGACACAAAGTCAGGGACAAAGTTTGGGTCACAAATGTTGACAAAAGTAAACTACAACCAGAAAAGATGGACCCTGCTATCATCCTAAAGGTAAACAACAATAACACTTACCTTGTGCAAGGGCTCAGAAAATGTAAGCAAGATAAGGCCCTACACCATGATTGCCTACAACCCTGCAAAGCAAGACAGAAGCAATGAGAAACCGCCCTGCCCGCCTCCAAACAACAACTAGTTCAATACGGCGCCTGGGCTCCTGACAATCTCCCTGACAGCCTGCCCCCAGAGAGGCCGACCTTGAGTTGGGGGGGTGTCAAAACCACAGGCTTGACCCGCCAGCAAGGTTCCAACCAAGCAGGTTTGTGACCTGCAATCCAATTATTTGGTCACCTGAAGTCAGACTAGGAAGTCAACTTGAATTATCAAATTCAATAACATGAACAGGTGATGATCCTTTACGGTGGATAACTTGATTTGGCGCTTGAATCATTATAAGGATCAAGCCACCCCCTTCTTCCATCCAGTTGTGTGATCACCAATCTTGTTCCTGTTATCCTTGATTCACATGAACTATATAATCATTATCTCACAATAAAGATTATTATCTAGTTTCTAAATATTTTTCCCCGTGTAACTCTGCTAAAACAGCACTGTTACAACATTAGGCATCTTTGAGTTGATAGGTGTGATTGTCATAGACCGCAACTATCTTGAAGGGCCCTAGGTGATTGGGTTCTAACTTGGCTGAATTGGGGTTGAGGATGTAGACAAGGTTACCTACAGCATACCTTGCCTCAAGGTGCTTTGTCCCTCCTTCAATTTGTTTGTGTTTGATCTCTTGGGCCTTGGCACACCATTGGTTCAGGGATGGAGTTGTCAACAGGGGAGATTTCCCAGGAACTGTAGCCCGTAACTTCCCTTGGTCAACTCCCGTCAAACTGTCAGGTGTTCCAAAGACCAGGACACTGGGGCTGAAACCAGTGCCTCTGTTAATCCTTGCTTGTAAAATAAGTAGAGCAGTAGGCAGGTGTTCAGTCCATGCGGTATTGGGGTGTTCCTGTGAGAGCTTGGCAATCAGCTGGACCAGGGAGCTATTTAAATGTTCTACACATCCATTGGCTTGCGGATGATAAGGGGTGATAACTATCTGCTGGAGGACATTCTTGGTGCAGTATGCCTTCATGACTTGTCCAACAAGTTTGGGGCTGTAAATTTCTGTGGTCCACCTTTGGCCCTAGATCAGGATGTATTTCCCAGACCATCAAAAAAGGTGGCCCACGTGCAGGCAAAACCCCTCCAAAACCTGGAGGACTTGGCTCACACGGTAGATGAACACTTTGTGTTGGCCTTCCCAGCTGAAGTTCTCATTTCCCCTTTGGAGTCCCCTCCAACTGCAGAAGAGACATTAATTTGGTTGGATTGCTTGTTGTCCTGGTGTTGCCCGGTCATGAAACAATTAGCAAACCAACAAAAAAATGCGGGCCACATGAAGTTGGAAAGGTCAAATCTGCGGCCCAGGGAATTTGGTACCAAAACCCGCGACCAGAGGTGTCCCAGGTAATTAATTCCTCCAGCCCAGGAGTCCCCTGGCCCAAAACAATTGGGTTCTGGAGCTCTCTGGTGGAGACGTCAGAGGAAGGCATTAGGGGAAATGTGCACCCTGAGTCCTCGGAAGGTTCCTAGCCAATAAAGGGGTTGAGCCTTACATCTGGCCCCGCGGCCCCTATTTTCTGGGTCTCAAACCAAGATAAGATTGGCTAGTAATCTTTAATAGGCTCCCCTTTAGATTGCACTCCAATAGCCCCTTTCATAAACCCTTCCGTCCTATCACCCCCCTTTTGCATAAAAATGGAAGCATGGGTCGTCAGGTCCCTTGCTTACCAATTCCAATTGTTGAATAAACTCCTGACTTTGCAAATCTTTTGTATTTTTAAAGTTTGTTTAACAATAAAGGTATTTATCCCAACTCCTGCTGTTGTTCCTGCCTCCTGCTTTCTCTGGCCCGCCTGCCCATCTGCCCGTTGTTTTTGTTGGGAATTGTTCCGAGAATAATAACTTGGACCATTCCCTGTTATTTACCCCAGCACTTAATTGTCCCCGCCAACCGCCTTCCCTGGCCTGCCTGCCCATCTTCCCGCCCGCTGTTGTTTTTTTGTTGGGATTTGTTCCAAGTACTGGTCCGTCTGCCCAGTAGTCTTAGCAAAAGAAGGGTACCCGCTGGAATCATGTTGTCACCTTGGTACAAGATGGCTATGTGGATACTGGTGCCTATTTCCCTCTTGTTATGGTCCTCAAACCCAGTCTTTTGGAGCAAACTTTCCTTGATTTCTCAATCTTCTGAGTTTATTCCTAGTCATTTTACAAATGTAATTGAGCATCTCACCCAGATTCCCTTCAAACCAGGATCCTATGGGTTGTTTTCTTGGTTGTCTTCTCATCTTGAAGAGTTGTTGCCACCTATGGAATCTGTGACTACTGAAACTCTTTCTTCTGACTTGGTCAATCCTTCCCCCTTGCACCAAATCCCTGAGTCAAACACAGAGGCCCCTTTCACTTGGTATTGCTCTCTATGGTTACTTACTGGAGCCATGGTCATGGCTTTGGATGCATACTTCCCTCCCCTTTCACATACAGTCTCCTTTGGGAGGCCCCTTTGAGCGGCTATCCCAGTCTTGCACTGGATGGCATCCTGGTGGTTGATCCCACCAGGATGGGACCCAGACTTTGTTAGTCTAGCCCCCTCTCTTACAGGGGCCACCATCTGTGATGAGATGTTTGGGCTGCCCAAAGCAGACCACAATTTCCTTGCCAATGAAGCGGGGGATGGTGGTGGTGGTGTGATTAGTAGTTGCCCAGGCCACTGGCCAACACGTGAAGTAGTCAATGGCAGTTATGATGTATTTATTTCCCAGTCTGTCTTCAGGGAGAGGCCCAATCACATCAAAGGCCCACTGTTCAAAGGGTTCCATGGCCTTTATGGGCAGGATCAAATTGGGGGTGCAGGTTTAGAGGTATTCTTTTTGCGCAGCACACATGTTTTGAGGAGTTCCAAGATATCTTGTCTCATACGCGGCCACCAAACCTTTTGTTTCACAATCTCAAAGAGTTTGCATCCTCTGATGTGACCCAAGGTGTGGTGATAATGCAGTATTGTGTTGCCTTGTTGTGTGGTGAGAATGTAAGGCGTCTTCTCACCTGTCTTTGCCTGGTGGTAGACATTGCCAGCATTGGTGGTAAACTGACTTTTGCTGTCCTTCAGCTTGGAGATGGTTACTGAATTAAGGCCTTTGTAACAAGTTGCCTCAGGTCAAAGATAGAGCATTGACTAGTCCAAGTTCAAGCCATCATCCCCGGTGATGGATGCTACATAGAGTTGTGAGAGGGCGTCAGCTGTGACAAGTTCCTTCCCAGGCTTGTACTCAATGTGCAACTGATAAGGGAATTGGCGTTTGACTTAGCCTGCTTGGCAGGGTGTCAAGTGGGACTACATGTTGAAATACTGGAGTGACTTATGATCTGTTAGGACGCGGGGTGGAAAGGTTTCCCCTTCCAGGTAACAGCGCCATTTCTCAATGCAGTGCACAATTGCCGCAAATTATTTATTATGTATAGGGTAACATTGTTCCAAGTCAGTGAGCTTCCTGGACTCATATGCCATAGGGAGGAAGACGCCTTTGTCAGTTTCTATCCGTGGTACACCCCTTATGGCCCTTTCAGAGGCGTCAGTCTTGAGATTGTAATGGTGGTTCTAATTGGGGAACTGCAATACAGGTGCAGTTGTAAGTCTCTGCTTCAACATCTCAAAGGCTTGATCTCTGGCAGGGGTCCAGTGGAAGTGCTGTTTAGTGTTCAGGAGCTCAGTGAGAGGTGCAATAAGTTCTCCACAATTGGGGATGAATTTACACACGTAGGCAACCATGCCCAAGAAGGTACACACCTGACCAACATCAGTGGGAGGTGGCATACTGGTGATTGCCTTGATTTAGCAGGGCCAGGCTTTATCCCTTGAGCTTAGATGGTGTGCCCAAGGAACAACAGCTCTGACTTAAGAAACTTGCATTTGGAGGGTTTAGCCTTTATCTGGGTTTTCCAAAGGCTGTTGAGGACAGCACAGAGGTGTTGGAGGTGCGTAGTTTGATCTTGAATGGAGAAAATAATGTTGTCAAGGTAAACAGCCACACATTTCCCAATCAATTTCTCAAATGCTTTGTTCATCAACATTGAAAAGGTGGAAGGAGCATTGGTCATTCCAAAGTTCATGACCTGACACTCAAACAACCCGTAGCGTGTGCAGAAGGCAGTTTCTGCCTCATCCCCTGGTGCAATGCGGACCTGGTTGTAACCTGCAGTGAGATTAATCTTGCTAAAGACCTTTGCACCTGCAAGTGTGTCAAACAGGCTGTCAATCAACAGCAGGGGGGTACTTATTTTTAACCGTCACCTCATTTAGGAGGCAGTAATCTGTAACCAGGCAAAGTGACCCATCTTTCTTGGATATAAAGAAGACCACTGCCCCGTATGGAGAGAGCAAAGGGAAAATGAAGCCCTTGTCAAGTGCGTCCACAAGGTGCTGGCAGAGGGTGTAAATTCACTGCCACCTTTGGCTTTAGATTGATCCGTCTTCCCTCATTGTACCAAAAAAGGGCCAAAAATTGCAGCTTGGCCACTCAACTCTTTAGACAATTTAGTGCATACTGTCAATGAGAGGTTTGTCTTGGCTTACCCTGCAGGGCCCCTGGCTTTGGTAGTTCCCTCCTGGGAGGAAACATTAATTGATTTGGACTACTTACTGGCCTGGTGTTGCCCTCTCCTAAAAACAATTAGGGACATCCAATCAAAAGATGCCACATTAATAACCACAAAATTGATCCACTCTGAAAGGTGTGAATTTTTCTCCAACCAATCAGATGCACCAGCGGAAATTAACTTGAAACTCTCCAGTCCTCATGGCTCTGCCCTGAAAATTTTATGCACCACCCAATCAGATCCAATTCCCCCGGTCATGTGATTCTTGTCCTGCAAACTCACTCCTTTTATGCAGTAAGGGGACTTTCAGTCCCCTGCTTGTCTATTTTCATTCATTAAACTTTAGACCTTGTTGCTTTAAACTTTGCTGTAAATTTTAAAGTATTGACCTGTTTTCAAGTCTCCCTAAACATTTTACAAAGTGTTAGTAATTTTTGGTTTTGTTCTTACCTCAGACCTGTCCCGTCGCAACCTGGTCCCCTTTTCAAAGCTCTTTAGCTTAGTTGTTGCCTTTGAGTTTTCTGCTAGCGCTTCTTGCTTTTGAAACCATCATTAAAACCTAGATTTTCATTTAATACACTTTATAAATCTTAGTTCAAGTTTAAGTCTTTACCTGATTCTCTTGGTTTTTGAACCAGTTTTTCATTTCTTCACCTGTCAAGCCACCCAAACCCAAAGCCAAGGCTTCCAAGTGGTCTCTATCATTTGTTTCTGGTTTCTCCTTGTGGCTGCCCTCCCCTCTGGAAATTTTACCTCTCCAAGGACTAAAAATTATGTATTTTAAATCCAAATTTTGTGGCCGTTCTTACCATGATCCTCCTGGCCTTTAAATTTGTAACGTTCACCTTGGCACCCCTTGTAATCCTCCTCTGGACCACCGCCCCCAAGTTATGGTCACAGTTCTCCACCTCTGCACAACTTGTGGGAAATAATCCCTCCAGTCTTCTGTACCTCTCTGGCAAACTTCTTGTATTGGGTGAGAAGATTGTTAAGAGTCTGACTTGCAACAACCTGGAGTTTCCCATTGTAGATTATACTGAGCCTGTTCCTGCGTTGGAGATGGTTCCTACCTCTCCCACCCGCAACTTGGACAAAGGCAACCCACCTCCCCCCAGTAACGGTAGGGTTGTATCCTGCTCCCACTTGTACACCCTGACTGCTCACTGGGCTAGCTTTGATGGGATTGAATGTGTACTTCCCTCAGCTGTCCCCCACGTCCTCCTTTTTGTCTCCCCTCCAAGCAGCTGTTCCAGTACTCCATTGGGCGGCATCCTGGTGATTCATCTTGCCAGGATGAGAGCCAAACTTAGTTAGTTTAGCCCCCCTCTCTCACAGAGGGTCTCATATTTTTTTGATGTGAGACAGTATAAGGGACATGCTTTAGATAATGACCCTTGGAGTTATACAGCGTGCTGGATCTCCTGGGGAGGAGGTAGTTGTTCAAGGGTCTCACTGAACACATCCTTATATTCCTCAAGGATCATGGCAAGCGCTGGTGAAGGTGGAGTGGTCAGGGGAGGAGCCGCAGGTGGTTCAGCGTGGATAACTTTGACTAAGCATTGATGAAGTCTGGTTTCCTCCTTGAAATTGTATGAGCCTATTTCTGTTATTCTGACAAACACAGTATTGTGAAGGAGTTTGCTCATTGCAACAGGATAGATCTGAAAGCCCATCCCATTTCTATTGAGGGTGATAACAGACATATCCCAGTCAATGTAGGGGTAATTGTGATGGAGCCAGTCAAGGCCAGCAATTACATTGTGGCTGAGCCCAGCCATGATTGGCCCAGAGAGCTTAACCTGGATATTCCCCATTTTTACAGAGAAGGGAACTGTCTTGTGGGTAATTGCCACTCTGTGGGAGTCAGCTACTTGTACTGCCTTGAATCTGCTGGGAACACAGTCTAATTGTTGTAAATCAGTAAACACCTGGCCCATCATAGTGTGGTTGGCCCTGGTGTCCACCAACAATTTGTGGGTATTTCCAAAAAAACAAAAGGGATACACCAAGTGGGTTACTTTATTAAGAGAGTGGCTTGCTTGAAGCATGGGGTTGTCACTATGGACCTGGAAGACATCAAGGGTTTCAACTTTGTGGACGTTGTAGTTGCAGGGGTTCTTGGCAAAGAGGGATTGAGAGTGAGGGTCAAGTGGGGTTGTAGAACCTCTTTTAGCTACAACCCCCAGGCTTTTCCCAGGTCCTTGATTTGGGCTAGCTGGAGCTCCCCCTTGCAGGGGCGTTTAGTCCCATTATCCTGCTGACGGGGCTGGCGGCGGCCTACTTGGTTGTAGGCACTGCCAGGCGTTGCACAAGGTTGAGGTGGAGCATCATTTGTACAGCGTAAATCCATCAAAGATTGATTGTTGGCCTCCAAAATGGCCTTTTAACAGTCATTGATGGAGGTGCAATGACCTATGGGGACCCACTTACAGATATGGGGCTTGAGCCCATTGACTATCAGGGTCAGAAGCATGGCATTCCTGTTGGTCACAGCTTTGGGGATGGCAGGAAGGTATTTGGGAACAGATCCAGTCTGTTTAATTGCTAGAAGGGGAGTTCCCACCACAATAGGTGAGAAGATTTTGGTGTAGCAGGACTTCACAGCGTTCCTGAATGCCGCCCAGGTGACTTCAATTTCCTGACTGGCCCAGTTGGTAAACCACACAGCGGCAGGTCCTGTGAGGCGCCCAGACGCAGTAGCAACCCACATGGGCTCAGGTACTTGACAGATACGGAGGCAGGTTTTGGTGGAGTGGAGCCAACTGACAATGTTGGCTCCTTTGACCCCACCTGCAAAGGATTCCAGCTGGAGGTTGAGCATGTGCTGTGAAAGGTCCAACTGAGGCGGGGTGACACTGGCGTCACGCTGTCCAAGGCAGAGTTGATTGTACACGCTCATAAGAACTAGCTGGTCTTGGTAAATAATGTACTCATTGGGGATGTCCCCCTTGGGGATTGGCAGGAAGGTCTCTTGATGGGGAGTAGCCATACGGCCTGTACTCTGTCCTTTCTTAGGGGGAATATTTTTAGGTAGTTGTGAACCTACCGCTGCTACCACTGTTACAACTGAACCAATGAGGATTCAGTATTTGAATTGGGGAAGACAACAGTCCAATAGAAAGGACAGGAATAATAAGAACAATGTATTGTTTATTTTAGAATATTGTGATTAATATACTATATGGGGAAAGCCACACAGCCACAAGGGGGTGGCATGGTGGCTTGTTCTATGTAAATATTGGAGCCAAGGAATAACTTGTGCGGGGATCAACAGGTTGAATTCATAGCGCTCCTAATTAGGAGAAAGTGCCCATAAATTGATATTGCCATCAGATTGATTCATGTTTTTAGATACGTCAAGGGGCGGCTCATTGAGCGCCCCCTATGTATTGTAAGATATGTTGACAGAAAAGTCTGGAAACTTGGTTGCAACACTTGTTCAACCTTAAAAACTGCTCTGGGGTTATCAGTCTTTATATCCAAGCACATCCTGAACTTGGATCTGGAGGGGGTAATGTAATGCCCTGCCCCAAAGGGCAGCTATTAATATTTAAATCATTTATTCTTGATTTTTGTTCCTTATTTTAAATAAGGAATTTAAGTTTAGATTTTAATATGTATTTATTTTTAAAGTCTTACATTTAAACCCTTTACAATTTACGCTTTGAGTTGCTGTCTTGTTTTTTTACTTTCTATTTAATAGCTTATATTTTCTAATTAAAATCAGCAATAATTTCTATCTTTTAGATAGCTTACACACTTTGTATTGCGTAAGCACCTGCTTTCTCCTCTCTGCCATTGCAGATCTGCAGGCTGCTCTTGATGAGCTTCCTGTTTCCCTCTTTCTCCTCATTTTATTCCCTTATGTCCCCAGTTGCTCCTGTTCTTGGTTTTTGTTTCCCTATGCTCATCATGTCAAATGATGACAACCTTTTTTATAAATAAAGATCTTGTGAAAAGTAGGCTTTAAGCCAAAATTCTAATTGATTTCTTACCTTCAGTTTTACCAAACTTTAGCTTTTTAAACTTAAAAAATTTAAGAACTTTACTTTTTATATTTTTAGGATTAGTTAGGAATTTCACTTTTTTTGGTTCAAAATGGAAGTTCTTAGACAACAAGAATTAGGCTTGTTGTATCCATTATTTTCAATTAAGGAATCTTTTTATAGTTGTATGTGTTAATTTGCCAATGAAGAATATTCTAATATCAATATTCCTTTAGTAACTAATAAATCATTAATAAATATTTTATTTTATGTTCTTTTTTTGGGGTTTTAAACTCCATTGCACCTTTTGTAAATCAATACAAGTTTTTTGGATGGGTTCTGTAAAGTTATGTTAAAGACTGTTCCTACCTTTTTGTACATCTTAAACCTTAACCCAAACACTTTAAGCACCTTAGTTTATGACCTTGCACCACTATAGGCAAGATCTTATATGTATGAGTTTTTAGTCAAAGTTCTATTATCCACTGGGTTTTTATTGCAGATTTCCAATGAGGGATTAAAATTTGAGCAGACAAGATCACTTCCATTGTGTGCCCAAAATTTTTTGCAGCTATCTTCTTGACTTCAAACAGGTCTAATCTTCCTTTGAGTTTTCTACCTATCATCCTGGTGGTAGAAGTTGGTTGTGTTCCTGGTCTTTATAGTTTGTGTTTCACAGCTCAATTTAAAGCATGGTATAACATTGTGAAAGTGGGAAGCCCCAGACTGTAAAACAGACATTTGATTATTCTAGGGTGTTCAACAACTGAATTCTTCTGATCTGGTTCACCAGATTACACTGTTAATATTAAATGGTCTGGGAGACTGAACTTATAATCCCAAATTCTATTACTTGTATATCAAATCCACTCACCTTCACCCATGTACCCAGATGGCATATAAATGTCTTGGTGGGCTTGTGTCAGGATTATTCCTGACACCAGTATCTATTTAACCAACTTAATTTCAATATAAAAAGAGCAGGAAAGTATTCCACTATCTAGGCAACAGGATATTCAAAAACTACCTCAAACAATCAAGATGTATGAAGCAAACAAATTAAGTGTTGCAACATCTTCAATTACTCCCTCTTGGGAAATTAATTCCTGAGTGCCTCACCAAATGATTCCCTGACTAATCATTAAGTTAGTGACACTACTATTATTTATCCATCTATCACAGGAATCAAAAATTCAGGATCTTAAGAGGAACACAACTTGAACAAGCCTTGTGACTTAAGAGGAACATTAATCAGATAAGCTCCTTGACTCACATGATATACATAGACAGTATGTGACTTCCCATGATACTATATAATACTCTAAACTCATATCAAATAAAGTATCATTATATTCTTAATTTCCCCTTTATCTTGTTTATTATACTTCCCAGAAGTATATACTCAACAGTGGTAGCACAGGTAGGTTATCCACACCTACGCAACTCTAAGGAAAAATTCCTCCAAAGAAAAGAATTCAGCAAATGGCACTTCCTGCAGGTTGGAGAGACTAAAAAGAAGAACAGGACGCCCCTACTGATTTTTTCTTCAACAACGTCCTTGTCACTACTGAACAGTATAATATCCTCAAAACCTGTAAGCTCCTGAACTTGCCACCAACTCCAACCTCGCAGACAAATGAGATACCCAACATTGTGTTTCAACGTCTACGCTCAGCAGACTGTGGCGTTTTCAGGATTACATTGGGATAACACCAACCTCTGGATTTAAAGCACCCAAAAAAATTTACGCAAGTGGGTTACCCTGCAGACTCTGAGCCAGTGAGATATCCCTCTGTGTCACTGGGACTGCCTCACACTTTGTAAGTAAATAGCTCAACCAATATCCCAATCAAAAAGAAAACTGGGAGTTGTTCAAAGCTGTGTTCCTCAAAAGACCTTCCATAAAGGACTCTAACTAGGTGATCATGACAGAACTCAGAACCTTTAAAATGACAGAAAAATTTGAGGATTGCAATGCAGTGTACAAAGACTTACTTATGTGACTGAGCTCCCAACACCATTAACTTTGACAAAGCTGGACCATTATTGGACTTTTACAATGGCCTTCCCGCACACATTGGATGTCAGTTTGACATGACACACTGCAAGAACCTTCAGGATTTGTTATAAGAAGGAAAATATGATGCACAGAAATCTGACAACCTGCATGTAACCAATAAACAGAAGGAGAGCCCCACAGCAAAGAAGGATCCTCAACCTAATAAGCAAAACAACCAAGCCAACAATGCCCATCATCAATACGGGAATCACACTGCACAAGCCAACCAGGCAAGCACTGAAGATACCAACAAGGAGAGAAAAGCTCATGGGAGTGCTTAGGCAAGCCACCCTCCCCCAATTTACAAGACTCATAGAGGGACCAAGACATGGACTCAATCACCATGATTCAAGTTCCCTCCAGCAATCCTCTACTGTTTGCTGCCCAAACTGGAAATAAACTCCTCACTTATCCTTTCCGCTTTCATAGATATCAGGGAACAGCACTATTCAACACCAGAGCAGATCAATCTTTCATCAACAAGAGCTTTGCAGACCTCATGAAGTTGCCTACCACTCAAAGTAGTGTCAAGAAGGTCATCATGGTAGACAATAGAAGCACACCAGTCACCAAGGAAGAAAAGCCCTTATGCACCCAGATTGGAGACATGCAAACTATACTTAGTGGTCTAATCATACCAATCCCCAATTATGATGTTATACTTGGCCCAGATTGGATGAGAAAGATCAAACCTCATATTGACTGGGATAGCACTACCCTCACCATACAATGGGGCAAGGTGCACCACTATGTCTACCTAACTCATCTCAACACACTTATGAGAGACCATGTGTTTGTGAAAATTATGGAAACAGAAGAGGAAAAGGACCCTAGCAAAATTGATTGGAACACCTGCATATACAAGATTATCTACTTCAAAAATGCAGAAATCACACATGAAAGAGACCCAATCAGAGCACAGCTAGTCATCAAATTCCCCTGTTTTCCAAGAAACTTTACCAGGCTTACTGCCTGATTGGGTCATACAGAATGAAATTGACCTCAAGGGAAGTGTCCCCAAAGCACGCCTCATTTACTGCCTCACACCTCAGGAAGACAACACTTTAAAAGCCTACCTTGACAAAGCCCTTGAGAAAGGCCTCATTTGACCGTTCAAATCACCTTTTGGCGCAGCCATCTTCTTTGTGGCAAAAAAGGATGGGGGACTCCAACTAGTCACAGACTACAGGGCACTCAACAAGGTCATAATTAAGAGCAGATATACCCTACCCCTGATTGATGACCTTTTTGACACCCTGGGGGTCCCAAATATTCACAAAAAAAGACTTAACAGCAGGCTATCACCAAATTAGCGTGACACCATAAGATACCCCAAAGACTGCATTCAGAACCAAATATGGGTCCTTTGAATGTGTGGTTCTCAATTTTGGTATGATAAACACTCCCAGTACCTTTGTGACCTTCATGAACGAGTTCTTCAAGGAACACACTAGAAAAAGAGCAATTATCTATCTAGATGACATAATTGGCAACAGTGGTGAAATTGACTGTAGGGATGTAAAAGTGAGAATTCAAAAGTGAGAATCTAAAAGTGGCCATGTCAACACTTCTAAAATTTTAAAATTAAATTAAAACAGCTCATCTGAATTTAAATTTTATTATGGTCATATAAAATACTTTTTATTCATTCTCTCAACTAAAAAAGTCAAGAAAAAGCAATTACTTTATTATAAAAAGCCATTTTGAAATTTAAAAAGTGTTGACATGGCCACTTTTAGATTCTCACTTTTGAATTCTCACTTTTACATCCCCACAGTCAATTTTGCCAGTTGCCACATAATCATATACAGTCCAGCGGTAACACAACACTGGGAAGATGTTTGTCTGGTCCTCTGTGCCCTTAAAGAAAACCAACTTGTTGCCAAGCCTTCAAAGTGTGACTTCTTCTTGTCTGAACTCCCATTCCTTGGTCACATTATCAGCAAGGACGGAATCAAACCAGGCCCAGAGAAGATATGTGCCATAACTAAAATGCCAGCACCAATAAATAAGAGTGAGCTTTGTACCTTCCTGGGTATGATAGCCTATGTTAGGAGATTCATTCCTGACTGGGGTGCTCTGACCACTCCTCTGTCTGCAATCACAGGCAAGACAACCAAATTTGTGTGGACACTGATAAGAGACCAACACTTCTGATAACTAAAAGAGTGCATGGTCACCGCCCCTATCCTCCAATATCTAAATTGTGAGGGGGTATATAAGCTAGAGACTGACGCATCCAATTATGCCATAGAAGGAGTACTCCAAATTCAAACTTCAGAAAAGGACTTCCTCCCTGTAGCATATTAATCAAATAAAAGGTCTGATGGTGAACAAAGATATCCAATACATGACAAAGAACTGCTAGCTATTGTGCACTGCCTCATGAAGTGGTGATGTTATCTGGAAGGTGTACAAATATTCAAAGTGCTAACTAATCACAATTCATTGCTATTCTTCAAAGCACAACAACACCTATCAAGAAGACAAGCTGAATGGATGAGCCTTATACAGAGGTACCCCATGCAAATTGAATACAAGCCAGGCAAGGAAATGCTTACTGCAGACACCCTATCAAGGCTATACAATAAACATGTTCTATGCACTGATGAGGACCCTGATTGGCCCATGTTAATCATGGGGAATCTCCAAGAAGGATTCCAACCTGGTACACCAATGAACATCCAAGAAAAAGTCCTCAAGAACAAACATATATTCAAAAACGTATATGGCACACTACACCAAATACTTCCAAGTGGTGACACTGTACCCTACGTCCTGTCAACGCAAAAGATTGACATAATCCTCCGACACCACAGAGATCTGAACACCCATAGCAAGAACTTGCATGAATATCTCAAGAAACACTAGTGGTGGCCAAATGTGCTGGATGATATCAAGGAGGTTCTGGAGCAATGCAAAGTCTATGAAAAGTACGCCCAAACCAAGGCATCACCCAAGTCAGTACTATCTGTATCAATCATATAATCCTTCAAAGTGTGGTCACTGGATATTGTGAGACCGATTCCTGGCAAGAACAAAGGCAAAAGTACATCATAACAGCTATTAACTGTGCAACCAGATGGCTTGTGTCACAAGCTACAAAAGATCACAAAGGCAATGATGTGAGGCAATTTATTGACAAAGAAATCATAGACAAGTTTGAAAAATCTGACTCCTGATCACAGATGGAGGGACTGAGCTTAAAGCCATTGATACCAATATATACCCCGCCAAGAACAGAATAAAACAAATCACAGCCAGCCCGTATCACCCACAAGCAAATGGAAGAGTAGAACAACTAAACAGCTCACTAGTGGAAGCCCTCAGTAAGTTATCTGCTAACAATCCAAAGGCTTGGGTCAACATGCTACCAAAAGCACTTATATTATGTAGAACTCAAGTCAATTGAAATACAGGCAAAAGCCCTTATGAGCCTGTCTATGGACAAAAGCCTGCTCTTGTCAGTACAACCACAGGACCACAACTACCTCTTCCCAAAAAGGTACCAGACAACAGTGACACCAATGTACTGCAATCCAGAAAAGACCAAGAGGAAATGGAACACCAAAGGGTTGAAAGGGAAGCAATCTCATTACAACAAGAAAGATTCCAAGTTGGGGACAAAATCTGGGTTTTCAACCACAACCAACACAAACTGGACCCAGGGTTGCGCAGACCAGGCATTGTCATTGAAGTCAAGACCAATAACACCTACCTCCTCAAAGGAATTGGAGCTCAAACTGAACTAATGTGTATGCACCACAACCAACTCCACCTGTGCAAAGCAAGAATAGCCCAACAAAATTCCAGACTCCCTGTTCCCAACGCTAAACTGGATCAATACCAAGCTTGTATCCCTGACACACTTTTGAAAATTCCCAAGGCTTTGCCTTCCAGTACCCCAGGGGGAGATATTGCAAAATCTTTGATTACTCCCTCTCTGGAAATTAATTCTCTGAGTGACCCGCCAAATGATTTCCCAACTAATCATTAAGCTGGTGGCACTACTATCCTTTAGCCATCTATCACAGGAATCAAACATTCAGGATCTTAAGAGGGACACAACTTGAACAAGCCTTGTAACTTAAGATTTTTACTTGGATAAGCCCCATGACTCACATGACATACATAGACAGTATGTGGCTTCCCATGATACTATATAATACTCTAAACTCATATAAAATAAAGTATCATTCTCTTCTTAATTTCCCCCTTTATCTTGTTTATTATACTTCTCAGAAGTATATACACAGCATAAGTATCCAAACAGAACTTAAAATGAGGAAGAATATTTTAATCACCAAGAAGATACCTGCCGCCACTATGCAGGTGTCCACCACCACCTACCTTGCCAGACAGCCAACCTGTGTACACCTGTTGCCACTGTGCAAGTGTCTGCTACTGTACAAGTGTTTGTCACTGCCGCACAAACGCCTGCTGCCACTGTGCAGGCGTCCATCACAACTATGCAGATCTCTTCTGCCATCCACCCACCCTGCCTGCTAGCCCGCACCTATCTGCCAGCCCAGAGCCTTCCCAGCCAGCCACCCAAAACCCTGTCCACACTCCCCTGAAGCCAATCAGAAGACTTCAAAGGGTCTGGCTAATTATAAATTACCTTGTTTCAAGGTTTAAATTTAGTACCTTAATGCTGCAGTTCAGCAAATCATGTGGTTAATTCCCCAACTTCAGTAACAACTCCTGGCCCCAACCAATGGGGGTCTGGGACCCAGACCAAATTATTGAGGCCAAACCCATGTCAGGTTTACAAAATAAGTTATAACTAGAAACCAAGGCATATATGAGCCCCAACCTCACCTTGGAAATGACAAAACCAGGATCTATTGGCCAAACTCAAGAATTATTCTTGAACCTCAGATAAGAGAAGAAAAATAGTTTGGCCACCATTCAATTTCCAAGCTGAGAATTTCCCAGTCCAAACTCTTGGGACTTTCTCTTTCATATTTTCACTTCCACTTGCAAAACTTTGCATAATGGGAGGTACTATAAATAAAAGACCTCCTCACAATTATATTTTGTGCTATCATTGAGAGAATTGACCCTCTTTAATATCACTTTAAAAATTACCCTCAAGAGAAGCTAGGGCATAACTCTAAGCTTAGTTACCCCTTCCCAGGATCAGAAGATGAATCCCCTCATCTTTCCTGCTTTGCTCACAGCTTACCTTGGGTTTGGGGGCCACCAGTTAAATTCTAACTAGTATGGGCCTGTTCTGGGCAACACCAATGATATGTGTTATGAGGAACAGCCACAACTAGCTTCTTCTTACACTCAGCCCTGGTCCCTACTGGCGCCCTCTAATCTCATCACATTCATTGCTTTCTATAAACCCCAATTATCTTAAGTCATCATACTCTCTTGGTTAACACCATGTATGATGGGTTGTTACAGCTTGATGGCCAGTGGGGGTCTGAATCCTGGGACTCTTATGATGATTGACTGGGGATTTAATATATTTATCTTCAACCAAGAGAGCTTTGAATATGTTTTGAGGGCTTGGGAGAATTCAATCACATATTGTTTAGGGAATAGTCCTATCATACAATCATTAGCAAAGACCTTGATGAATAAAGGGGCTTGGCTGTATTTTTGAAGTTTTTTAGGTCTGTGCTCAGGTTTCTGGTACATGGATTAATGGATAAGTTATAGAGGATAGAGATGAGTGGTTCTACCTGGCGTAGTCTTCTGGAGATAGTGATATCATCAGTCTCTCTATTGACTGTGGCTACTATAAATTCAGAACCTAAACATAAAAATGCGGGATTATCAAATCCTTGGTCCAAATTTTGAATCACTTTTGTGGGATGGCCTTTTTTAATTAAATTGAATTTCTTACATTTTTATTTGAATTTTTAAAAATGCAGGAACTCATCAACACTTTGCAAATTTCAAGTTGAGCTGCATATTTCAAATGAAGAAAATGAATTAACTGGAATCAGATTTGAAGCATTCAAATCCATCAATCATTTTCATTAAGTTTACTATGTTTTTTGGAAATGCGGGATTGTCAAATCCATGAACCAAGTTTCAAATCACTTTTGAATGCCACTAGTAAACTCAAATATTAATTGCAGGAACTGGAACCCAAATTTAATGTATAGTAAGCACACTAGGAAACACCAACCCAAATTAAGAAGCTCCACCACAACTAAAATCAAATGAAAAATTTAATCTCAATAGCAATGTTTAGATATAAAAATTAATTAAACTTTAAAATTACCCAAACCCAGAAAGGATGCAATATAATACACTTCAAATCACAGATATAGAAAATCTGCTACTATTCAAGGCTAAATCAAGAGAAAACAACTACTCACAACTAAACCAATAAATCAAAATAAATACATATTTAATCTAATATATATTGTTTTGTTTTATTTTTATGGACAGAAAATCCCATCCCCAACCCGCTCCTGAACCAGCCTGTGGGGCAGCCTGTCTACAAGGGCGTCCCAGAGGGTCCAAGAATAAACCCAGAACACAACTTGAGGGGAGTAATGCCAGCATACAGGCCTCCAAAGGCAACAGAGCCAGTCAATCACCTCCCACGTCCCAAGCCAGAAAAACCAGCTTGAATCCCAGGCAGAAGCTGCTCTCAAGGCCTGCCACCAAAGTCTCCTATAATAAGGTCACTGGAAACAATGAGGTTACTTACACATCTACTGTGTACCCATTTGTTACCTGGCCCCGCACTCTGGATCCAAGAGTTGCTATTGCATGACCCATGTTTTTGATACATCATATGAGCCATTGGCTACCATCAAAGAGCAATCTTTGCCTGTGATGTATTCCACCATTGACGGTGCCACTGAAACCAAGAGTAATCTCACCTTCTATATGAAGGTCCTCATCCTGTGTGTTGAGCCTGATAGCCAGGATGCTGTGGTACCTGCCAAGGGCCAGCATTGGTTGATAGATAGCAAGTGTGAAGCTCTCCTCAACTGCTTGAACAGGGGAATGACAGTTTGGGATATTCTGTCCCAATTTGGTGTCACAGCCAGAAATATTGGCAACCTCAACACAAAATACGACAACACCAGTCAAATTGCAAAATCTGCCAAGGCTAAGCGGCAGCCAAAACTACTACAACCCATGCATATTGATGCAATCAAGCAGTGGGTATCCAAGGTGCCACCTAAACTCACTTGCTGTCCAATCAATGCTGGGCACAGAGTTTGGGCTTTCTGTCTCCAAAACCCTTGTCTACAAAACCATGGTTCATTTGGGCTTCTCTTGGAAAGTACTGAGGATTTCTCTGTATGATAGTAACAGCAAGAAGACCATTTAGTATCAGCACATTTATGCTGAGACTTATCTGGCTCTAAAGCAGACTGGCAATGTACAGTTCTTCTATATAGATGAATTGTTGTTTTCTTCCTCACTCAGGTCTAGGCATGGGTGGGTCAAGAAGGGGTCCACAGATGATGTAGCATATTGTGCAGCTGTCTGTTCTCAAACATATTATATGGTAGTGCCTCTTGGTCTTTGCAGGTTGGACCAATATCAAATGATCAAGGGTTCTCATAATAGCGGGACACTTCTTGATTTTCTCCAAACTGTCAAGAAGTACCTTTGGATTAAATACTGCAGTACAACCAACATTGTTGTGCTTGATAATGTTGGGCTCCACAAAGTGGATCTGGCTGTTTCCAAGTTCCCACCCATTGATAAAAACAGCCACATCTCCAGCCACTGGCTTGCTGACTGTCTAATGAGACTCCTTTTTCCTCCTGCCCTACTCTCCATTTTTGAATCCAATTGAGGAGGTGTTTGATTGGATCAAGAATAAGGTGGAGAAATGCCTTCCTCAGGACACCAAAGATCTCTTCAATACTCTGGAGATCAGTCAATTCAAGATGCCACCTGATATGGTTGCAGCTTTTACAAGCACTCCAAATCCTTCCTTCTCAAAGCTCTTGCTTCTGAGCCAATCAGATAAATGGGCGTTCAGGGCTTTATTTGTTTTTATTTTTATTTATTTATTTATTTATTTATTTATTTATTTTGGTTTTATTACAACATGAAAAATATTATCTATATATAATGACTTGGTGTTTAATTGTATTATAGACATATTGTAGATTCAGAACCTAAAGGTAAAAATGCGGGATCTTCAAATTGTTTTTGCGTGAACTCACTAACTTACTGGAATATTTTTCATCCTTTTATATAAATAAGTAAGTTGTCCTGGGATGAAAATTACTTTATTAAGTTAGTGAGTTCATGCAAAAGAATTTGACAATCCCACATTTTTACCTTTAGGTTCTGAATTTACAGTATAAGAAATTGTACATTAGTTAAATAAAACTATTTATATTGGATATAGAGACACATATTTTTATTATAACACACCAAATACAGTAGTTTTAAAAGCTATGGCAACAAGCAGAATGAACTCAGATTTAAATGAAATCATTTCATATTTAAACAAAATCCAAGTTGTGCGAGATTCAGGATTCAAATAATTTAAATATTGTCAGTTAATAAATGAAATGTCAAACCAAAAACAAAATTTCACTTGCCCATTATACAAAATTATATCAAAAATCAAGTGGTGTAGTTCAACCCACAAACAAAATGAACTGACGCAACAAGTGAAATGGATGGATGCTATTCCGGAGTATATTATAATCCAATCAGGATTCATATGAGACACCAACAGAAGGACCAAAATGAAACAAAATCTGAGTAATCTAGAAGAGAGATTACACAAACACGAAACAAAATGAACTCACACAAGATGTGCAGTATGAGCAGCCCAAAATAGAAAATTAACAGTATAACAGCCAATCAACAGCTATCCAATTTAGGAACAGAAGCATTTTATCCATTTTCATGGCTTCCAATTTGTATGAAATGGTTTAGACAACCTTCCAAATATGGACTTGATATTACAATATTAATAAACCATTAAATTTTTAAATTTTCTACTTTTGGTGATTTTATCTTAGGTTTTATTGTACAATGGTTTTTAACAGCAACATATTCAACGGCACTAGCAGCCAAGCCAGCAGCAGCCAAGCCAGCTTCAATGGAGGCAAGGCTCAGGACGTGGAGGCACCTGTTTACACCCAAGCCTTTGAGGCAGGTAACAAGAAAGCTGACCTGTTACTGTCCCCCAACCCATATGGCTTTGACTTGTTTGAGAGTCACTTTGCGTCTAGTGCTGCCCCTGCTCCCACACCCACCCCTGCACAAGCTGCCCACCAACCAACCAATCAAGATGGCAACTTCAATTTGGAACAACTTCCCACCATTGCCCAACCTGCCCCTCCCTCAGCCAATCAGGCTTCAGCTCCCCCCACCCAGCGCCCCAAACGCAGAATTATCACTGCCCAAATTCTCCAAGAAATTGTGGCACTGAATCTACAGGGTCTGTCATGGGACCAGATTGCTGACCAATTGCAATTTACCTGAGCTACTGTCATGCGGGAATTCAACAGCATGATGAACAGGGGGAATTGGATTGGGGCGGCCAAGAAGCCCAAGAAGGCCCAAGAATCCCAGATAACTGAGGCCTACCCAATCATGCTTGACCTCCTCCAGCAGGACCCCAAGCTTCCCTTGACCCAGGTCCAGAATCAACTTGCTCATCATGACATTTGGGTGTCTGAGCGCATGGTACAGCTCTGGATGTACGTGAAGGTGGCTTCTGTACGGGTTCTTACCAATTTTGCCGGCAACCAATGGGATGGTGCTGAGGATTCCCTGTATGATCTTGAGATTGAGGCAACCCTGGTCCAATGCCTGACAAGTCTGTCAGATGATGTCATTTTCATCTCCTACTACAAGTTATCAATTGCATTTGACAATTTTGGTGAGATGGGAAACGCTGCCACAAAGAACGGAAGGAAGAAGGTCAAAAAGGGGACGTTCATTAGTGTATTTCTGGCTGTGTCAGCCAAGGGTTTTGTCTATTATCAGAAAACCCCTGATTATGTTGATGGGTGCTCATATGGCCACATCCTCAGTGAATTGCTCAACTCCTGGGATGGCTCAAATTCAAAGCATCGGGTTTTCTTGAGCCACCAGATGGAGGGTAGCTCCACTGCCCTTGAGGCTATCCAGGGACGTGGGCACCAGGCCTCCATGTACCCAGCTGGTCACGCTGACGTCCATCTGGCAGATGTTGTGTTCTTTAACATTAGAGATGCACTGCGGGAACGCTGCCCTCAGGCTTTCAACAACCTCTATCTTAGGGTCCTTGACCACAATTCTCTCTTTGGTCACCAAATGGTGGCTGACTTGGTTGCGCAAATGGTTTTCCATGTGAATATGGGCAACCAATCACAAAAAGACAAGCAACTCCCACCCCGTGCCACAGCCACCTACCAGTCCATCCAGCCAATGACTGATGAGGAGTACAACAAGCAATATATGGCAGCCATCACGCGTAATCCTCCTGCCTCCACCCCTGCCACCAACACCCCTCACCCGCAAGCCCCACCCACCCAATCCCAGACCCACCAAGCCCGCTCAGAAGCGCATCCCTGATGTCAAACCCGTCACTCTTCCCCGCCTCAATAAACCTCCTGTTGCTGAACATTTCTATTTATATTATCATTATTTTGAATTTCAATTGTTCAGGTTCTCTTTGTTTATAGTTGGGTTTATTCTTTATGTTCAGCTTTTTTCTATAAAATCATATATTTAATATGTTGTGTATCTAGATCCAGAACATAGTTATTTTTAGTACCCAAACCCAGCCCCTTGTGAAAATATTAACAACAACTTGGCAATCAACTGAATTTGAATTAGAAAATTATAGTGTTAATTGTATTTAGATAAAGTTGTTACTGATCCAAATTCAAAACCTTAATGATAAAATTTAAGCCAATCAGGAGCAAAGTGATAAAGTGATTGTTGTGACATAAAGGGTCATTCAATAATTCTTTGATGCATGTGCGCTAATTCATATGATTGGCTGGTTGTTTTGCCATTGTACGACATTGCCGCTGTGGCAAGTTGTTGATGGACTAGTGTTAACTCATTGGCTGATTGGGCACTAGTCCATCAACAACTTGCCACAGCGGCAATGGCGTACAATGGCAAAACAACCAGCCAATCATATGAATTAGCGCACATGCATCAAAGAATTATTGAATGACCCTTTATGTCACAACAATCACTTTATCACTTTGCTCCTGATTGGCTTAAAGTTTATCATTAAGGTTTTGAATTTGGATCAGTAACAACTTTATCTAAATACAATTAACACTATAATTTTCTAATTCAAATTCAGTTGATCACCAATTTGTTGTTAATATTTTCACAAGGGGCTATGTCAAGCGCCAAAAATAATATGGTAACCAAGGAAACAATGCCACACAAAGCAAACAACACATATTGAGATGTGTGTAAAACATATACAAAATGGGTTAAAAGATGGGATAATGTAGTAAATGGGAAAACAAAAAGGAATAAACAAAGAGACAATTGTATCAAAATAATACAGAATTTATTGGGACAAGAGCTATAAAAACATATGAAAAGGTTAGTAAAAAATCAATGAGTGAATTAGAAGAACTTCTAAAAGACCTTGACTTGACAATTGCCAAAATCAAAGAAATTAACCGCAAGGTCAAGGAAAAAGTGAAGTCTGCCATCCTTGAAGGGGACAAAATCAAAAAGGTGTCTGCCAAGTCACTCATGACTAAAATACCGGACACACCTGAGAAGAGAATAGAGCGCCTACTAAATATTCAAAAAAACTGTGGTCAAGGACCTCCAGTTCAAGGTATACAATATTTCCGCACTGTCCGTATGGGTTGATGACCCGGAGATGTATGCCCACCTCAAACCTGCCAAGTGTGCCAGGGCAGAGGATACCAAATTGCCTGTGCAACTGCTTGCGCCAAGAATGGCAAAGCCAGCTGAAGCCGCCGGCAAGGAAGAAACCCAAGAAGGTAACCTAAAAAAGTATAATTAATAAAAATTCTTAAATACTTACCTTTTTTTAGAAGATGTTGATGGTGAACTCTGCCGGGTCCTGGTTCTGTTTGTCCCCCCACCTTCTACTCCAACTATGCCACTCATGTGGACAAACAGCTTTTCCTGTCCCCCCTGTCTTGCAGGAGCTTGAAGACAGGATCCATGGTGCATTCCCAATGTCCAGGGAGGCATTGACTGGGCTTTTGCATAGTGAGGGGGCATCTGAGTGGGCAGTTACTGCCTACAAGGATGCCCACCTGGTCTGCCTGGACCCAGTTAACCTCGGTGGAGTTTACTGTGTAAACTTCATTGAGCTTGTTTGGGACATCCTGGCAATGCTCCCATTCAAGAATATACCGGAGATGGGCCAGGCTCATGCGGCTGCTTGCTTCTGCTACCCCTTGGAGCATACCATCTCTTACCTGTTGGAGAACTTTGGGCATGTGGTGTCAAAATTGACTGTTGCAGACGCAGCAGCTGTAAAGAAGACAAAAATTCCCCTGGCGGACTTTGGGCTGGCCTGGAGTGCCAACAAGACGGGGGTCCCTGCAGCTATGGAGCTGACCTTTGCCAAAACCAAGCACGAGAAGAAGATTAGCACTGTATACAACAAATTGTGCGAGTTTACAGAAGCCTTTGCTGGACAAAGGCTTCATCTGGTTGTTTTCCTGAGGTTACTATTCTACTTTGGGATGGGCGCGTCTGTAGAGGACCTGGACGGGGTCCTTCTGGGAATTGACAAGGCCCGGCTCACACTGGATGGGAAGAAGGTCCCCCCTGGGTATGACTTGGTGGATCACGTCATCCAGGACGCCCTGGTCCTGGCTGGCATCTTTGGGTTTGCAGCCCCGCCAGAAAAGCTGCTCCTCCATTCCCACCTCACCATCTTTCCTTTTACCAGCAGGCGCAAATACTTTAATATGGGTGTATCCACCGCCCACAGTGTGGTGGTGGAGGTTGTGCGCCACCTCCATTATGGGGTGGGTACATACCGCCAAACCCATTATAGGTGCACTTAATTTTATCTCTATATCAATAAATATATTTATACTCTACTATATTTTTATATTATAAATAATTTTTCAAATAATATTTTAGCAAACAAGATTTGCAAAATATATTGCGGAAATGGGTTATATAAAAGTATAAAATAATACAGTAATAAAATAAATTTCAACCTTAAAATTTACGTTTAATTTTTTTAAACTATTTTTATATTTATTTGACCAAAGTGATTTAAATATTTTTGCGTAATCCAGTATTGAGCATTTGGGATTACCTCAGATGGCATAATAAAATAATATATAATAAAGTAAATAAATTACTTACTCTATTGATGGATCTTCTGAATGTGATTGCAGGTGTGGAAACATCTAAATATAAAATGATAATTAATAAATCTTGAATAGTAAATAAGAGAATATAATAAAAGTTGGACACGCTAAGCCTTTAATTGATTGGCTGTTTGGCTAGGCACGCGGGGATGAACAAATCAGTGTGGCCATAGAATTTGGCCACAGTCTCAGCTGGGAGGGTATGGATCCCTGTCTGCAGCAAATCAAACAGGTCCTCAGTCCCAGTTGGGGTTCCTTGCTTGAAAAATTGCTTGAGCCACCCAAAGACTTCCTCAATGGGATTTAGGAAGGGTGAATAGGCGGGGAGGAAGAGAAGGCGCATATTTGCTGTGGCCAATTGCTGGGGGCCCACTGCAATGCTTGTGTCAATCATTGGGAATTCCTCAAGAATGTCAGCCACCTTGTGGAGACCAACATTGTCCAACACAATTACGTTGGTGAAGCCCGGGCTCGTGCGCCTCAGGTGCTCCTGGACCAGTTGGAGAAATGATAGGAAGGTCCGGCTATTGTGGGAGCCTAGTATCATTTTGTAGAGCTTGACCCCCTTTGAACCAAGGAGAGCCACCATTGAATAGGCTGTGGCGCGGACTGCAGCACGCCAAGCCACCCCGTCATTGGAGCCTTTGGGGACATACCCATACCCATTGTGCATAGACAAGGCAAATGCTGATTTGTCAATATAGTAAAATTTGACTGTCCCCTTGGCTTTGAGGGCAGTGTTTGCCTCTGTGTAGTTTTCCCGGGTCTTGATGTTGGTTGGGCTGTTTCTGTTGTAGGGGGATACCCCGAGCTTTTTCCAGGAAAAGCGCATTCCCTTGACCAAATGATAATAGAAGGAAATTGAGTCCTCAATCCCAAAAACAGACTTGACCATGGCCTGTATATTTGCCAGTTCAAGATGGCAATCTTGGGTTATCCACTGGCAGATTGCCCATTTGTGCTTCTTGGTGAGCATAGTAGAAACGCGCAAGGATTTCTCCGCGGCAAGGACTCGGCCAGTATCAATGAACTTGTTGAAGGTCTTGCTGGCATACTTGAGATCCACCCCAACAAGGGCCGTGGCTGCCTTGTAGTCACCCAATTCCTGCATTAGCTTAAGCAGGATGATGTGTTTGATGTCAGGGATGCGCTTCTGGGCGGGCTTTGTGGGTTCAGAAAAGCCAGGATCCTGATTGATGACAGGCTTGCAAGGCATGGGCACCTTGTTGTAGAAGGCTGCAACTTTCTTTAGCACCAGCTGTCCCTCATTGGTTAGGTAGAACTGGGGATCCTTGTCATCCTCCTGATTGCCATCACTGACGTAGGGCTCATAGCTAGTATCAAGTACAGGCTTCACCTTCTCCAGCATGGCTGACTGGACTGACTCTTGCCAGTTCACAACATCAAACACATACAAAGTAAGTTCTACCTCCTTGTTTTTAATCATTTTTGTTGTGGTAACCTTGGTGGGCTTCTGGATCATCTTTGGGACCCAAGGGTTTATGCTCCACACCCTAGCAGCTTGTGCTCCTTGAACCGGCTGTGTCAGTGCAGCGTCACTATGGAACTCTCCTCTCCCATCACCCTCCTGAGTAGGCGCTTGTGTTGTACTAAGTCTATTCTTTGACCCGTGGGGGTGACCGCAACTGCGGCATACAACGGGTGCAATGGTAGTCTGTTGCTGTGCTCCTTCCATTTTGAGAATTTAATAAAATATTAAATAAAACTTAATTAAGCTACTCCCTATTTTTAATTTTTGCTTTTATCTGTTTATGGATATTCAATTAATATTTTTTCCCACCCAATATCCCAATTATAGATTTTTTATTTCTTAGTTAGTTGTTTTTGGTTTTACAATACCCATTTTAGAATACTAAAAAAATCCACCCTTTTCCCTAGATTTTACTGCCAAATTCAAACACCCAACACAATATTTTTAAAATTTATGTTTTAGATCTCGTGTCTTATTTTAGATACCTTGGTATCATTCATGATTACAATCCATTGCACACATTGCGTGAGTGATTTTGTTTACATTGTGAGTTGCTATTGTGTTTTATTTTTGGATTGAGTTTTGATACACCACGCTTAGGTGTATTTTGTCACCAATTCACATAGTATATATATATACACCAAAAGTCAACTCATATCATTTTGTTTGAATCCATGTATTTTGGATTATATTTTGAATGGTTTTGCTTTGCGTGTGAGTACTTTGCTGCTGTGTTGACCCATTTTGCCCATTAATGCCAATAAACCCTGTTAACAAAGTGTATATTTTAACCTGAGAGTTGGATTTTGTTTAAATCTGAAATCATTTTGTTTAAATCTGAAGTATTTTTGCTTGTTGCCATAGCTTTTAAAACTACTGTACAGCCCTGGGTACTTTGGCCTGAATTATCATACCATTGTATGTGTGCTTTTTGTTAAGCAGCATTGTTTTACTAATAAACCAGTGAAGGTGTCAACATTCAGTCAGTCAGTGTTCTTTTATAGTAACTCTCCTATTAAATCTTACTTAAATTATGTCACTTTGTTTGCTTAGCCAAACCCCTTTGTTGCAATTTAGGTGACGTGTTGATTTGACACAAAGTCAACATTATAAATACATAAATATTTTCTAGTTTAGCATATGTGTTTTGGCTTAAGCGGACTTCCAGAAATAAGCTATAGTTTATCAAGTGAGTTTAAAATAACAGTAAATATCTAAATAATATAAAGAATGCTCTGAAAGTTGGCATATGTCTTTGTCCAATGCTTATCTTATTGTTCATTTAATGAAAACAGTAGTATAAAATATAAAAAATAGTTATTTTTAGAATATTGTATAATTTATTAAGAAACTCATGGATTCTTATTTGGGGTTGACATCCAGATATTACTTACTGTAGTTAACCTTAATTTAAAAGCACTTTAAATTCAAAACCTGAACGTAAAAATGTGGGATTGTCAAATCCTTGGTGTCAGGCACCCACCCACTAGGGAGTAAACCCCCTAGGTGCTGAATGATTGCAGAGGGATTTAATCCCGTGACCAGGGATCCCACAGGTATAGAGACCATTCCCAAATGGAATAACTCCCCCAGAAGTTGGTATCTGCCTAAGAGGGTTTAAAGCGGCCCAGGAAGAAGTACGCGCCGAGGTAACTTAACAAAAAGGCTGAAGCCAAAGGACAAAACACTTGAGGTTTGTTTGTCAAAGGAGAGGAATCATAAACCTTGGTTTCTTCACACACAGGGGGGATTGTTGGAAATGGGACTTGCTGTATAACAGACCCCCGGAATCACACGGCGCCAGGAGCTATCCAGAAACTGGGAATCTGCTGTTGTCCCTGAGTCAGCGCGGGAACCTACAGAAACACTGGCAAAAACCATCGAAAGCAGGACTATCCAAAGTAACCATTTATACCCAAGCCACTCCCCATGAGGAGTCTTGGGCAATTTCATGGCCTTGGAAATTTAGAGGTTGTATAAAAATAAAAGATTAACAAACAGTCACTTGGGTGAATGTAGACTTTATTGATTGAACAAATACTTGAATAGAGCTTACCAGCTTTTTATAGCATGGTAGCATAAATAATATATGGAAAGGAATTTGGGAAGGTTGAGGATAAATTGGGGATAACATGGAGATTTGGCAGTTGGAACATTCAAAACTGGAGATTATACCTATTTCATTATAGTTTCCTCAAACCTCGATATTATGGTATTGCCCCTTAACCTCTGGAGGATCATTGTTTGGCATGGCTTGAATGGTTATATTTTCCCCACAAAAAACTGGAGGACCAGGAGATAAGTTAACAGCCTTACTGGAAGGAGTAGACACCAAAGGACCCAAAACCAGGCCTAGAACAGTGTCCGCTTCATACTTGATGCCAACGTCACCGGGTGTAACTACCAAGGGAATTGAATTGTTGTTGCCAACCAATGATTGGTTGCAGTCAAATTTTGGAGGTAATGATTGGTTTGAATATAGACTAACAGTTGTTGAATTTAAAGTTATATTGTTCAAACTCAATTCTGTCCCAGGTTTGAGTTTTGTTGAAGTCAAAAGGGATTCAGAAGACGTTTCCAGTTCCAATTCAGGTAACAAGGAACAGATATTACTTACTAACCCAACCTTTTTAGAAGTTTCAGGAAAAAACAAAGGGACCCTATTTTCTAATTCTTTAAAGGTTGGAGAATTGTTGTCAAGGATGTTGACCAAGACATTCATGACACTTGGTCCAAATTTCAAATCACTTTTGCGGGATAGCCTTTTTTTAATTAAATTGAATTCTTTGTATTTTTATTTGAATTTTTAAAAATGCGGGAACTCATAGACACTTTGCAAAGTTCAAGTCAAGCTGCATATTTCCAATGGACAAAATGAATTAACTGGAATCAGATTTGAAGCGTTCAAATCCATCAACCATTTTCATTATGTTTACTATGTTTTTTGAAATTGCGGGATTGTCAAATCCAAGATCCAAATTTCAAATCACTTTTGAATGCCACTAGTAAACTCAGATATTAATTGCGGAAACTGGAATCTAAATTTAATGTACACTAAGCACACTAGGAAACACCAAGCCAAATCAATAAGCTCCACCACAACTAAAATCAAACTAAAAGTTCAATATCAATAACCATGTTTAGACATAAAAAGTTATTAAACTTTAAAATCATCCAAACCTGGAAAGTATACAATATTATTCACTTCAAATCACGGATATAGAAATTCTGTTACTATTCAAGGCTAACTCAAGAGAAAATAACTACCCACAACTAAACCAATAACTCCAAATAAATACATATTTAATCTAAAATATATTTTTTATTTTATTTTTATGGACCGTCAATTGCATTCCCAACCCGCTCCTGCACCAGCCCACAGGGCAGCCTGTCCACAAGGGCGTCCCAGAGGGTCCAAGAACAGACCCAGAACCCAACTCAAGGGGAGTCATGCCAATACACAGGCCTCCCAAGGTGACATTGCCAGCCAATCACCTCCCGCATCTCAAGCCAGAAATAGTAGCCTCAATCCAACACAGAAGCTGCTCTCAAGGCCTGCAACCAAAGTCTCATACACAAAGGTCACCGGGAACACTGAGGTTACTTACACCTCCACTGTATACCCAGTTGTCACCCGTCCCCGCACTCTTGACCCAAGAGTTGCTACTTCCTGCCCCTGCGTCTTTGACACCACCTATGAGCCATTGGCCACAACTGATGAGCCACCTGTGCCTGTGTCATATGCCACTATTGACGGCGCCACTGCAAGCAAGTGTGATCCCACCTTCTACACAAAGGTCCCCATCCCCTGTGTTGAGCCTGGTAGCCAGGATGCTGTGGTACCTGCCAAGGGCTGGCATTGGTTGACGGATAGTGAGTGTGAAGCTCTCCTCAACTTCTTGAACAGGGGAATGGCGGTTTGGGATATTGCATCCCAATTTGGTGTCACGGCCAGGTACATTGCCGACATCAACACCAAGTATGGCAATACCGGGCAAATTACCAAATCCACCAAAGCAGAAAGATAGCCAAAACTCCTTCAGCCTGTACACATTGATGCAATCAAGCAGTGGGTAGCCAGGGATTGCCACCTGGACACACTTGCTGTCCAATCAATGCTTGCCACAGAGTTTGGGCTTTCTGTTTCCAAAACCCTTGTTTACAAAACAATGGTTGATTTGGGCTTCTCTTGGAAGGTGCTCAGAGGTTCTCCGTACAATAGAAACAGTGAAAAGACCATTGAGGATTGACACATTTATGCTGAGACATATCTGGCACTAAAGGAGACTGGGAATGTCCAGTTCTTCTATATCAACAAATTGTTGTTTTCCTCCTCACTCAGGTCCAGGCATGGGTGGGTCAAGAAGGGGTCCAAGGACAGTGTAGCCCATTGTGCAGCTGTCTGTTCCCAGACCTATTCAATGGTTGTGCTTCTTGGTCCTTGTGGGTTAGATCAATACCAGATGATTAAAGGCTCCCATAACAGCGGGACCTTTCTTGATTTTCTCTGAGCTGTCAAGGAGTACCTTTGGATAAATTATAGCGGCACAACCAATGTTGTTGTGCTTGATAATGTTGGGCTCCACAAAGTGGATCTGGTTGTGTCCAAGTTCCCCCCCATTGACAAGAATAGCCACTCCTCCAGCCACCGCCTTACTGATTGTCCAATGAGACTTCTCTTCCTCCCGCTATATTCCCCATTCCTGAATCCAATTGAGGAGGTGTTTGGTTGGATCAAGAATAAGGTGAAACAAGGCCTTCCTCAGGACACTGAGGACCTATTCAATATTCTTGAGGTCAGCCAATTTGCAATGCCACCTAATGTGGTGGCAGCTTTCTACGAGCACTTGGAATCCTTCCTCCCAAAAGCCCTGGCCTCCAAGCCAATCAGATAAATGGGCTCTCTGGGTTTTATTTGTTTTTATTTTTATTTATTTTGTTTTTATTAGGTCTCAAAAATTATTATTTATATATAATAATGTGACGTTTGATTGTATTATAGACATATAAGAATACGTAGAAAAGGTAAGTAAAATTAACTATACTAGGTATGAAGAATATATTTTTATTATAATGCACTAAATATTGTATTGACTGTTGCGCTAACAAATGAATAAATTAAAAAAAGATAGAAATAGAATTATTTTATTTAAATAATTGTTAATTGTTGATGGTACTTTGGCTTTTTTACGCCACAAATTGGACCTTGCGTGTCATCATATGATCCTTGTTATTTCAGTGCCACTATAGCCACACAACCCGGCAACCAATGATTTTTATGTATTCCTTACTAATTTGTACTTAGGACGCAGTTCAAGTATATCAAATATGTTTATCAAATCATATCACAAGGGAAAGATAATTCGAGTTCTAAACAATCATTTGTTTAGAACAATAGTGGAGCGGGCCGCATGATGCAGATAAATTCAATTCTCCATGTTTATCTTTGTGATAAATGGACCCGTACTCAACAAGTAGTAAATAAAAACATTTTTAATTCTTTTTTTATTTGATGTATTGGCAACTATAACTAATGTCTTTTAATATACTTAGATATATTAATATTATAATTTACATACTAAAATTTAAAATAAAAATTAAAATATTAAAAGTAAAATATTAATTATAAATCTTAAAAGTAAAATATTAATTATAAATCTTAAAAGTTAAATATTAAAGTTTAAATAATTGAAATATAACAATTTTATTAAATTGTGATTTATTCAATATCAAAATATTTGATATTAAATATGTCAATATTAAAGATTTTAACAGTGAATATTTTAATATTAAAATTTTAATATTAAATATTTCACAATTAAAATTTTACCAGTAAAATTTTAATAGTGAAGTATTTAGTATTAAAATTTTAATATTTAAAATAAAAAAATAATAAAATAAAATAAAATAAAAATTTTAAGTTGCAAGGGAAAATGATTTATTAGGGGAATGCAAATTGCAAGGGGAATGTGATTATTCTGGGGAATTATACCCCAAAATCAAATTTTCTGCTAATGCGTCCAATTGGGACCACATACTCTTCTGTATGTGGTGGATGACTCTGGAGCCAATTGCTAGAGGGGTGGCGCTCAACACCCCGGTGGTGGCCAAACATCTTATAAAAGGCAATTGGGTGAGAGAATTGACTAGGAGATTTTTTTGGGGGGCACATAGTACCCGTATAGTGTTGCTATTGCAAATGAGTCATATAGGACGTGCTCAACTGTCCTGTATCCCTGTGGTGTCTTCTGTCTGTTGAGGGCTACGCAGCATATGTCAATCTGTATAGGTACATCTTCTAATTTTTTCACATTGGCTTTCAATATGCAGTGGAGCAGGATTCCCAGGTACCCCGCTACGTGGATTTGTTGTGAGGTATACTTTTCTGAGAACATGCACAATTTTTTGAAATTTTGTACTAACCTATTAATATAGGATGTTTGGTTAAATTTGAAGAGGGTTCCGGGGGCGCCCAACTTGTATCAGCCCCCAGGCCTCAGAAAACAATATCAATAAAGGCTTAAAATTATTCACGAGGACTGCATCCCCAACTTTGTTTGATAGAGCTTTAAAAATTTCATTAAAAATTGCAGATTTCAGATATTCATTTCCAATTTGAAAGTCAGTTTTTATTAAATTCTTTTTGTATTTTTTGATATTTGTGAAGGGGAACCTTTGAATGCTTTCATATATGTATTCATCGAAGTTCAGTTTTATATCCCCGCAAATTTCATTCATTTCTTTGATTTTGATTGTTGATCCTAGTTTGTATGCTTCCCTTATCCATGGCAAGCACCCTGTGGGTGGTTGATATTCCCTATCTTGAGCTTCACTATTAAAAAACATATTCATATTCTGTTGAACTATTTTATTTATTTGATTTTTATTTATTTGTTTTATATGGGGCCACCAGTGACTGGTAACCCCCATAAAACCAACTCAGCGTAAAAGCCGCCACTTCTGCGACCTCATCCCCATCCCTGGTGATGACTAAAATAAATATAAGTTAAACATAAAAAGACTTACTGATTGTTTCCCCTGTGGCCCCCTCAGCCACAGGCGCCATATCGGCAAACTTCATGAGTGTTGGATGCTCTTCATTAATTTTCTTAGGCTTAATTTTTCTTATTTTTCTTGCAACTTGTGCTTCCTCTTGATTTTCATTTGATAAAGCTTCTGTATTTCTTGATGCGCTTCTGCTTCTTGCTTGTGTTTCATTTTCATCTGTTTCCATTTGGTCGGTTTCCTCTTCATTGGTGTTAATTTCCTTTTGAATTTCTGTTCCTTCAATTAGTTTTATCTTCTTATTGTTTTCTTTGGCCCCCTGCCAGAACTCCCACAAATTGTAGGCCATGTTGTTGAATTCAAGACTTGATAAAATAGTTCCCTGTAGATTAAGTAATTTTTCTTTATTCTTTTCATCTATAATATTTCCCAACTTATCCAGAGCATCTTCTTTTGACTGTATCAGTGGCTGGCCCTTGTTACCCAGCTTCCCTATCACTATTTCCCTGATATTTCTTTCTATCTCAACAACCTTTTGAAGGTGTGCTTCTAATTTGTTGATTAAGTTATAGATTGTTGACATATTGTTTGAATTCCATCAAAAAACTGGTTTTTATAGTACTATATTCAGCACATACATATTTTTCATCATCATTAATAAATTAAAGACAATAAACGTAAATATTGGATTAAAATATTGCAATTAGACGTCAACTCTTGATATTTTGATATTATGTGCATAACTCAATGCATTTTGTTTAATAAAATTCATTGTAAAAAAGGCTTTTTTCATTGTAATTTATTGAAATGGATTGTGTTTATATTAGAGAGCCATTAACGCTTAGTACAAATATTGATACATAGTGCATTTTACAGCCTGTATATTTACCTATTGGTAATAATTCTATAAACTTTTCAGTTGGATTTTATGAGGTAATAATAATGTAATGTGTTATAAATTACAGTTTACTGTCATTAATTGGCTGATTTTCTTTGCTGTGGCAATTGTGCATTTTCTGATATTTCTGCACTAGTATCCAATTGGTTGGCTTCACATCCAATTGCACAGGCAATAGGAAAACAAGCCGCCACCCCGACCACATCCAGTCTCAGGGTGGCGGCTTGTTTTCCTATTGCCTGTGTGATTGGATGTGAAGCCAACCAATTGGATACTAGTGCAGAAATATCAGAAAATGCACAATTGCCACAGCAAAGAAAATCAGCCAATTAATGACAGTAAACTGTAATTTATAACACATTACATTATTATTACCTCGTAAAATCTGACTGAAAAGTTTATAGAATTATTACCAATAGGTAAATATACAGGCTGTAAAATGCACTATGTATCAATATTTGTACTAAGCGTTAATGGCTCTCTAATATAAACACAATCCATTTCAATAAATTACAATGAAAAAAGGCCAAGTTTACAATGTATTTTATTAAACTAAATACATTGAGTTATGCACATAATATCAAAATATCAAGAGTTGACGTCTAATTGCAATATTTTAATCCACTATTTACGTTTATTGTCTTTAATTTATTAATGATGATGAAAAATATGTATGCTCATAATTTTAAGCTATTTTTAAAATGTACAACATTGTTTTAATTATGGGAAATGTCAATAATGTAAAAAAAGAAAGTATTATTAATTGTAAATTGAAAGAGAGATATCAATTTTAAAAAGTTATCACAAAGAAAAGATTTATTTACTAATCAAAGGATGGGAAGGGAAGGGAATGGGCGGAATGGACATTGCCTTCATCTGCACCTGTGAAAGGGGCGGCATCAGAGATAGTGGGGAGGGAATGGGTGGTGGCTTGGGAGTCAGGGTTGGAAGGCAGGTGGCTTGATGGGGGGTTGGGGAGGCAGGGTTTGTTGACTGGGAAGGGGCAGCAAGAGCAGTTTGCTTCAATTGCTCAAATTCTTCTTCTGTCACATATACTGGCTTGACAAAACAGATGGACTGGCGTGGGGGGAGACAGGGGTCCTTTCTGGACTTATCACTATCACTTGCATAGAAGATGATGAGATCAAATAAGTCCTGGACGGATGCGGAAGGGAAAAGCTCATACCCCTTATCAATCTGGGTGCATAGTTTGTTGTAGGTGGCAGGCTTCAAGCGCCTGAGGGCAGAACCAAAATTGTAGAGACATACATCTGCAAGATGCATGTTGGCGTAGTTGATGGGGTAGGACCAGCAGGTATGCCCTGCAGCCCTGATTTCTTGGGTAGCCCATTCCTGCTGCTCCATCTCCGCACTCAGTACAACTGTGTGCACGGTGTTTTGTGTGGCCCACTCCTCCAGCATGGCCTTGAGCTCTGTCTGGTAGGCATACCCATCTGCAGTGTTCAATATTGCCAAGTAATAATTGACGCCCAATGGGGAAACTGCCAATAAAACCCCGACAAAACAATACAAGATTGGGCTGCGCTTGTACACGTCAGATTGGATGCGCTTCTCTCCAAAGTCTTGGATACTGGCCAAGATCTTAGCATATGATAGGAAGATGACGTCATTACGGGCCCTCATTGCCCTCCCTTTAATAAAATTAATAATGGTTGCATTGTATGGGTTGGTATCCACCAAAATGGGGCCACCAAGAACCTGATTGGATAAGATTCTGGCGGCAACCACAACTCTGTGCATCCATGAATTCACTGTTCTTTTGTTGGTGAAGATGCTGTGAAGTCCCAACTGGAGACGTACCTGGACCAGGGGCATCCACAGGTCACGTTCCATAATAGCCATCATGAGAGGGTGGGCTTTTTCACCTTTAGTTGAAGAACAGGCACCAGTTGGGGTCTTCTTGGTAGGGGGACCACAGTTGGCGTGGGCTCTCAGGGTTGCAGCCACAGTTGACTTTGCAAAACCCATTGCAGCCGCAATTTCCCCAAGGGACATAAGCTTGCCTTGCTTTTCAACCATTTTGAGAACAATCTCCGGGGTGATCAATTTTCTTCTGCGTCTTGCAGGCTGATTGGCTGGGGGAGGGATATGTCCATCTTGGGAACTGGTCAATGCCATCTGATTGGCTGTTTTGGGGTTCTGGGCTCTCTGGGTGACCCCATGGCTAAAATGGCTGGTTCTGTATGCCATTGCTGATAAGGGATTTGGGTTGGCAGCTGCCTGTGCGTGATGGGCAAACAGGGCCATGCTGGAAGTTGCAGGGGAAAGAACAGACTCCTGTGTGGTGCTTGCAGAGGGGCCTGCAGGTTGGGAGTGGCCATAGACAGAGGCTTCACTGTTAAGAGACCCAGTGTAGCCCTGCATAATTTTGTCAAGGCCAGGGAACAGCTTGTTGACTTGGTTGTTGTTGAAAGAAGACATAATAAAAAATTTATTATAATTTTAAACTTGAGAAGAGGAATGTATATTTTAGTCAATTTTATTGTTATATATGTCAATTTTGTGAATATTACGATCTAAATTTTAGCCAACCTAAAATGGAATAGGGTGATTTTTGAGAATGCCTGTGATTCCTAAAAGAATTTGCACAAATCCACTCTAGATCCTTTGGCATCCTTTTTGAGACACCCATAAATTATATTTATTTCAAATTCATCGCAATTATGATTTGAAACTTGGTTCTTGGATTTGACAATCCCGCAATTTCAGATTTGTTAATTTTCACATGATGTCTATGATTTGTTTGAAATACAGGAAATCTCAAATCGTACATAAGAATCCTGCATTTCTGATTCATGTATCCCACATTTGTTTGTTGGGTTTTGTCTTTTGTTAGTTGAGTTATCTGCTCAAGAGATTCAAAATTTGCCAATTTAAATAAACCAAAAAAGTCAAATTAAATGGTTAATTTTATTAAATATTTTATTTTTCACTCAGCTGAGTTGCCCACAAAAGTGATTCAAAATTTGGACCAAGGATTTGACAATCCCGCATTTTTAAGTTCAGGTTCTGAATTTACAGTACAAAGAAACTTACATTTTCATAGTAAATTATATTAGTTTTTTGGCTTAAAATTAAGCCTTTGTTTAAATGGTGTCAACATTATGCCTGCTCCTTTTTAATTTTTCAATTCTGACTTAATAATTCACTATGAAAAATTAGCTTAGTTTTGGAAATGCCTGATTCTGGCGGATAAATACTAAAATAATGTTGACTTACTGAATGAGTTAATTCTGGTGGTTGCCTAGCTCTAACACTGTGGGCCATCAGCTTGCAGTTTGGCTGGCCTGGTAATTGACTTGGAGTCCTTAATCTGGTTTATGAAAAGAAGCAAAGGATCACCCATGACACCCACAGAAAATCTATTGTGACTACTAGGACCCGCTGCAGAGGGGCAGAGTGAAAGCGGTATAAGACTAGAACAAGCTAAGATATAAGTTGGGGATGCAATGATTCATGACAATTTTTAAGAACAAAAACAAAGTCCTAGTCCTGGGCCCAGAGTTTTTATGATTATCTTGCTGGATGTAAATTTATTTTTGGCTCAGTCTCTGAGGAGTCTGAGCAGTTCAGCCATGTGGACTGGTGCAATAAGGGGCACTGGGAATCTGGGAGCACTCTCTGACCTTGTTCCTTGGAAATGTCACAGTGAGCCTACTGTCCAGGTATTGTATTTTGATCACATGCTGGCTGATAGAATTGCTACTGTTATAGATTGCTGTTCAGATTCTTTTTCTAAAAACAGTTCTTCAGAGAGTTCCTTCTTTCAGATAAGCCAAGGTGCCAATAATGTTTAGGAATCCATTTTTTATAGCAAGAATTTGGGCTAGTGAGCATTCCTGAGGCATCATTTATCCCTATTGGTTTCTTCATAGTTCATTTTTATTACTCACAAAATTATCTGGGTTTTTGGGTAGGCTTGTGGGCGAGGGGTCAATTTTAGCAGCCTCTGATATGAGCCACAAATCTGACAGCCCATGAGACAGTGGGCCTGTATGACCAATTTTTAGTTTCATTCAAGAAATTCAGTTTTCTCAATGCCCAGTGGCATATCAACCCCTTTGATTATTAGAATAGGATTTTATCCTTACCAGGATTTCATTATCAAACTTGAAAAAATTCCTTCAAAGAGGTCCCAGTTTTTATTCTGAGTTGTTTAGCTTCAAATTGTTCACCACCAACTTTGGCAGTGATTTCTATGACTTAGTAAGATCTCACTTGCCCAGAGTCTTTATGGATAACCAGTCTCTGTGATTTTTTTATATGATCTGGATCCAGGGAGCAGAGTTTTCTCAAAAAAGATATGTAAATGTGCCTATCTCTGCTGAGAGAGAGTACTGAAAGACTACATGAGGTATCTTGGGGGCTTCCTAGGGGGCTGGTGTGTTGTAACTGTGCTGTTTTAGCAGAGTTACAAGGGGGAAATATTTAGAAACTATATAATATTCTTTATTGGGAGATAGTTATTATATAGCTATTGTGAATCATGGATAACAGGAACATGATTGTGTTGATCACTCGGTTGGATGGTGAAGGAGGCGGCTTGGTCCTGATAATGAGTCAAGCGCCAAAACAAGGTATCCACTGTAAGGGATCATCATCTGTTCATGTTGTTGGATTTGGTAATTTGAGTTGACTTCCTAGCTTGGCTACGGGTCACTGGGAAGTCAGGTTACGGGACACAAACCCTCTTAGTCAGAACCTTGTTGGCAGATCGAGTCTGCTGTTTCAACAGGTAGTTCAAGTTTCCTCTTGCAGTGAAGTAGTTGACTGCTCAATGGGTAAAAAGACATCGTTGAATATGGTATATCCCCTGGGGACAGCTTGTCCCTCTTTGTAGGTTCTCCTACCAGTATTGAGTGCTATTTCCTGTATATTTTTCTTTGGAAGTATTGTTTCTCAAGTTGGGAAGGTATGGATAACATACCTATGGTATCACTTTTGAGTATATGCTTCTTGGGAGTATATAATATGAGATAAGGGGAAGTATTAGAAGAGAATTGATCTCTTTATTGAAATAGAAGAAGGCAACTATATAGCTTGTTGGTATGTCAAATAGTTACCCATAGATCATGTGTTCATATGGTTTGGGAGAGTTGTATTTCCTTGTAAATCAAGTGGTTGATCCTAGTGTAATATATGGATTGGGTTTTAGGGCTACTTTCTACTTGAGTCATTTATTAGGGAAATGATTTCCCAAGAGGGAGTAATTGAAGATGTTACAACACTACATCCATCCTCAAAAAACAAAACTTTAAATATTATTTCCTTTTAAATAACCATTTAATACCTAAAAATAACATATAAGTTTACAAATGAAGTTACCTGTGCTGGCCATTTCAATACACCATTACAAATAATCAAATATATATTGTCAACATAAGCACGAATCACAAAATGTCGTGCCTAGGTAGCTTTAACTGTGAAAATTAAATTGAAGTTTTAATTTAAATCCATGGCTTTACAGAATAGAGATGTGGTGCTTCTTCTCTTCAGCAGATTTGGGGATGGTGATGAGGAGTACGCCATCGTTCAAGCTGGCATTTATCTTGGCAGCAGATATCCTTTCCTTGATCAGGAAGCTGCGCTTGAAGTTGCGCTCAACCCGGCGCTCCTTCAGCACCCGCGTCGCCATGTTGCTGGAGAGGGAGAGCGAGGAGGTAACGGATTCCTTGGCAATGTCGTCGTCCTCATCTTCACAGGTGACAAGCATGCTCTTGTCAATGCTGTTTCCTTGTGGCGCTGTCCAAGCTCCCTTGATGGTCAGGGTGCGGCTGTTGTCTTCAAAGTCAATTGAAATATCCTTCTTTTGGAAGCCGGGGATTTCAACTTCCACAAGGTACTTGTCGTTGTATTCGAGGATATCGACTGGGGGCCACTTGGCATTGGAGCTGTCCTTGGGGTGGGCAGCCTCAGAGCTCACCATGGCGTTTTTAGAATTCTGGTGGCGGGGAAACGAGCCACGGGGCTGGCTGGATTCAGCCGATGTCTCGTTGGGTGCGTCTCTGCGGCGGGGATCTTCGACGTAGAAGAAGGGCATGCCAAAGTTGCCAGGGTAGTATTTAGGATGCATGTTGAATTCCATACTTTTTGACTTCAAGGCTATGTTGCCCTTGTTTAAGTAACACTGTTGGTAGATCATGTCTGGCTTGCAACTTATGGCTGATTGGTGTGGAACAGTCAATTTGGTTCGAGATTTGGCTCCCTTCCTCGAGAAGCTTCGGGAAGTTTCACCATCCCAGCATACTCAACCATCAATCATGAACAAGGCGGACTTTCTTTAAAGAAGGATCAAACATAAAGGCATGTAATTCTCAGCCTAAATCAGTACCTTAAGTTATATGTAATATAAATGCTAAATAAACTCACTTTTTTGATTCTATGATCGATAAGGTCCTCCCACCATTCTATTCTGCCGTCGAAATGTAGAATCCAAATTTTCGGATGGTGATGATCCTGCAGCCAATAAGATAGCGATAAATTTAGAGCTGGGCATGATCTGTCAAGCCACACGATAATAGTTGGCTGTATTGAGTTCAAGCGAAACTTTAGGGCAGCCGCCGACCCAATTAGAAGCGAAAATCCAGCTAAAAGATCAGTTGATTTCCTAAATATAAAATACTATATAAAACAAGTTTTATAACCAGCTTACTGATTTAAATGCTTCAGAAATAAAAATCATTCCAATTGTACTATCTCGCTCGATGATGAGATCGGATCCTTTTGGTTAGAACTGCTTCCTTTACTTAATAAACCAAGACTTGTCAAAGGTACCCTTTTTATTTGTACCACCTACAGTAAATTCAGAAGCTAAAGGTAAAAATGCGGGATTGTCAAGTTGTTTTTGCATGAACTCACCAACTTAATGGGGTAATTTTCATCTCAGAACAACTTTTTTTATACAAAAGAATAAAAAGTATTCTGGTAAGTTGGTGAGTTTACGCAAAAACAATTTGACAATCCCGCATTTTTACCTTTAGCTTCTGAATTTACAGTATCTAAACCCATCTAAAAAGGGTTATAACATATGTGATTGCTCAAAAGTCTAGGGAGAGAATAGCCCACCAGACGATAGTCAAGCCAAAGCTGGTCAATAACCCCTGAAATCAAACCAGCCATGAAAAGCTGCAACCCCAATGGTTTCAAAGCTATACCCATATTAAAGTGAACTTCCAAGCAACTACATTACTCCTTACACAAGTTAAAGCATATTCACTATGCAGCAGTTATAGCTGGGTATCTTCTTGATCTGTTCAACAACTTTGGCTTAGTTTATCATCCACAGGTATCACAGACATGGTTTCCCATGTGTGGCCAGGCCAAAGCCCTGCCATCCAGGGAAACCCACTCAGAAGCCCCACCTGCTTGTGATGAATGTAGATTTAAGTCTAACAACCAATCCCAAGCGGGAGGTGGTAAGGAAGAATGAGTCTGAGCAGTGTGTGGATGCCCCATGCTCAGCTTTCCTTGAAAACATTGCTTGAGTTTCAAACCCTGCCCCTCATAGGAGGTCAGGTAACAGCTTATAGAACCAGCATTGGTGGTGTCGTGTTCTGAGGCGCGGCACAGACACACAATGGGAAATCCTAACCTTAGGATTGGATTCGTACTAAGTCTTGGTTAGATGACAGGGAAGGCAATTGTGTTTACCTTGAGGCCCTGGATGAATAATATCTACTAGGCGTGGCTAGAGAGAGGCGCGGAAGTACGGAAGACACAAAGACAAAAATGTGAATAGAACTTAATTTTATTGGTAAATATGGAAATAGAATATATAGTGGTTGAGAATACCACAAAACACTACCAGGACAGTAGGATCACTCGCCACAAGCATGAGTGGGGCAAGTGAGTTGCACAGAGTCAGGAAACCAAACAATCATATTTTCTGAAGCGGAAGCTAGTTCATTTTGAGATTCAAAAGCAAAAGCAAGAGATTTGTCTTCAAAATGGCCCACCAAAAGCAAAATTGAAACATGGTGAATGCTGTTATTCAAGACATTGCCCCCCTCTAGATTGGCCTTAGGGGGGTGATACTTGCGGAGAAACTTGGTGTGTACGCGAGCAAAAGGGCGATCACTGGAGAGGAGCTTTACAGTGTACTCAGATCCTTGTTTGAAAGTCACCTCTAAAGGAACAATCCACAGGGAGTCCAGCTTATGTGCGCGCCCACTCACACAGTGTTGGTAGTACAGGACATGGTCACCAACATCAAACTCAGGCAAGGGGGAGCACCCAGTGTTGTCAGGAGAGAGCTCAAGCATCTTAGACTTATATGCAGAAGTGTAGGCAGTGGCCTGTATATCAATGATGCGGTTGACTAAGTCTTTGATGTGGTCGTCAGGGTTCATAGCCTTATCAGAGGTGAGTAGGGGAACCCCCAAGAGCAACAGAGTGATGGCTTCACGCCCATACAACATGGCAAAGGGGGAGTACCCTGTGATTTGATGCCTGCTCAGACAATAGGCAAAGAGTGCAGCAGGTAAGTATAGATCCCAATTGGCAGCATCAGAGTAGGTGAGTTTTCTCATGATAGAAACCAGTGTCAAGTTGGCACGCTCAACTGCCCCATTAGTGGAAGGATTATAGGGGGCAGAGAAAGACTGGTGAGTTCCTAGAGCTTCAACAACAGAGGTTAAAAGTTTGGCATTGAAGTTGGTTCCGTTGTCCAATAACAGCACTTGAGGACAGCCATGGCGGTAGAAAACATCCTTCAGCAGGAAGGCAGCAGTAGCCTTAGCAGTGATGTCTTTAGTAGGGCAAGCTTCTACCCACTTGCTGAAGTGGTCAATGGCAATCAGAATAAAGCGGCATCCGGAGCGTGAGCGGGGGAGAGGACCTACAGCATCAATGCTGACAGTGTGAAAGGCATGTTGAGGGGGGACCAATTTGAACTTGTGAGAAGCAGCTCGGGGCCTCTGAAGTTGGCAGTCATGGCAACTAGCTATGACATCTGGGATCAACAAGCAAAGATTCTCCCAGAAGTAATTCTTCTGAAGCCAGTCAAAGGTCTTGGCAATGCCTCCATGGCCAGTTTCTTTATGAGCTTGTGACATCAAGGAGAGGCAAAGACTGGGGTGCACATATGGTAGGTATTGACCCTGCACCTTCTTGAAGAGTTGGTTGTCGTGTATGAGGGTGTCTTCAGACAATTTGGACAGGGCAAGTCAAACCTCTTCAGTCTCACTTTCCCAGGAAGAAGGGTGACCAATTAGCTCGTACAGGCAGTCTGCCTCATCAGGATGTAGGGCAAGGATGGGCATTTGGGACAACCCATCAGCGTTCTGATGTTGAATCCCAGGGCAATGGAGCACAGTGAAGCCATATCCTTGTAGGCAGAGGGCCCATCTGGCTAAGCGCCCTTCAGGCTCCTTAAGTTGTTGTAACCATTTGAGCGAAGCGTGGTCAGTGACAACAGTGAAATGGGTACCATATACATAGTGGCAGAATTGTTTGACTGCATGCAGCACAGTGAGGCACTCCTTCTCTGTAACACTATAATTCTTTTCATGCTTATTCAGCACATGGGAAGTATAGGCTACAGGGTGGTCCACACCTTCATTGTTGAGTTGAGCCAAGATAGCCCCAATAGCAAGGTCACTAGCATCAGTGTACAAGATGAATTCCTTATTGTAATCAGGGTACACTAAAATGGGTGCTTCTTTGAGTTTCTGCTTTAGAGTCTTGATGGCTTGCTGTTGGCTGGCGGTCCATTCAAAAGGAACATTACGCAACAGTTGGACCAGGGGTTTGCTAGTATCAGCAAAATCAGGAATGAATTGTCTATAGTAACCCATCATACCCAGAAAGACTTGTACTTCTTGGAGGTTGATGGGCGGAAGCATTTTGTCGATGGCTTCAACCTTCTTGGTCATTGGACGAATTCACGTTTGGGTTACTTCATGGCCCAGGAATTCAAGACGTTCTTTGAAGAGAGCACACTTAGAGGGCTTTAACTTGAGGCCAGCTTCTTGGATCTTTATGAACACCTCTTTAAGGTGGGCTAGGTGATCAGTGAAAGTTGTGCTGAAGACTGTTATATCATCTAGGTAGACTAAGACACACGATAACTTCAAGTCACACAGGATGGAGTCCATGGCCCTCTGGAAAGTTGCTGGGGCATTACAGAGCCCTTGCGGCATGCAGGTAGGCTCAAACAATCCTTCTGATATGATGAGTGCAGCCTTCTGACGGTCTTCAGGAGAGAGGTCAACTTGCCAGTAACCAGACACCAAGTCCATGGCAGAGAAAAACTTAGAACCTCCAAGGCGTCAAAGAGCGTCATCAATATGCGTTAAGGGATATGAATCTTTCTTGGTTAGAGAATTCAACCTCCAATAATTCATCACAATCCAGTGGCCTCCATCTTTTTCTTTAAGATGAGCAGAGGAGAAGCCCAGGGACTTTGAGAGGGAGCTAGCAGTCCAGCATCCAGCAGTTGTTTGAGCTCCTTAGAAACCTGCGCATCTTCCACTTGGCTGCAGCGGTATGGCTTGGCACAAAAGGGGGGAGCATCTCCTGTGTCAATCTGATGAATCACACCTTTGGCCAGCCCATAATCAGTGCTATCTTTAGCAAAGATGTCTGAGAATTGATCTAGTAAATCAAGCACCTCTTTCTGTTGAACCGGGGACAACTGAGGGAAGTCTTGGGCAGTGAACAGAGATAGGACTTAAGGCTCGTCTTTGGGTAGGTTAAAGTCTTGAAACGTTCCAAAAGGGTGAAGAGACAAGACTTCAGGAGCATTTAACAACTTTCCTTAACCAACAACCTGTCCTCTGGATACAGTCATAGGAAGCGCGGTAAGGTTAGCAACTAGTAATTGAACGGGATCCTTGTGGAAAACGTCCAGAATTCCAGGACAAAGGTAAGGCTTGTTACACCCCAGCAAAGGAGGGGAGTACAGCTCTAAGAAAGTCTGTTCAGGTAGTTCATATGATATATGGGAGTCTATGATAGCCTGAGAGCCTGGAGGGATGGTGATAGCAGATGTGGCCATGAGAGGGATTCCCTCAGTTGCAGGACAAGCCATGGGAGGACACTTCATGTTGGTGGAATGGGTTTGGTATTTTAGGGTGAAAACTCCAGTGGGGTACTTCAGAGTACATGTCTTCAAACGTTTACCAGGAACTTTGATTGGCTCCTCAAAGATCAGAGGGACTTCATACCCTAGGATAGAAAGATAACCATCCTTTAGGTTGATGATCCCATTATATTCCCAAAGGAACTGGGTACCAACCAAAATGTCATAGCTCTCATTTTCTAGAACAACAGCCGGCGCAGCCAACAGGAGTTTACCAAATTGCATTAGTAAGGCAGAGTACACACCGATGGCGTGAGTCATGGAGAGACCAGCAGTGCCATAGGATTGATGGTAGTTGAGATCAGGTGCCAGCTTAAGTTTCTTCACCAGTTTGGAAAAAACAACATTGACAGGAGAACCGGTGTCCAGGACGGCTTTGATCTTTACTTTTTGAATAGATATCTCTACTCAGGTGGTGGTGCGTCCAAAGGGTGGCAGAACAGCCAAGATATCATGTGCCTCAGCTAGTTCCTTGTCCCATTTCTCAATCATGCATCATAGTCCCAGAAACTCCTTATATACAGTTTAGAGGGAGTGAGACAGATACATTCTTGAAAACGGCGTCTGCAACTTCATCAGCTTCCTCTGATGATTCCACTAATACAGGGGACCGTTTTGCCTGAGTAAGATAGGGGCGGGAGACAACTGCTTTGGCTTCAGACAAGGGCTTGGAGGAAGTTGTAGTCTTCCCAGATCGTAGCTTGTAAGGAACTGCAATAGTCTCAGGGACAGCAAGAACAGAATACCCGTATGCATCAGGGTCTTCAACATCAGATTCATCCATATCAGAATAATCAGAAATGTTGTGGAACAGGAGGAGGATAGGAGGAGCTTCATCATCAGCAGGCTCAGAGTCAGTAGCAGGCGGAGGTGTAGGAGGAGATTGGGAAGAATTGTCAACCAAGAGCGTCTCTGCCTCTAGGTTGACTGTTCTTTTCCTGACTGATCCTTGGGATCAGCTTTTTAACCCGCGGATTGGTGCAGACGCAAGAGTGGTGGCCTATCTGACCGCAGTTGTGGCAACCCTGACGTTGAGGAGGATTTTGGGAGTTCATAGTGAGGATACAAGGGCCACAAGAAGAGGAGCCAGAGTTGGAAGTGGCGCAACTCTCCCAAACAACTGCCCCAGAATGAGTAAGATGCATATCTTGGAGCAGTGTTTTTATACTTTTCATGGAGGACAGCATAGCCTTGTGGGCCTTGAAATGAAGGCACAGGAGTTGATTCATCTTGAGGGCTTGGGTGCAGGCCATATACGCTTCATTCACTGTCAATTGTCTGCTTGTTATTAATTGTTGTCCCTCCATGTAAAATCTGTCTGTGAATTCAGCTAACATCTCTTTGGGCTTGAATGATATGTGCATGAAGGCATCCTTTTTCACCTCCAGGCTAAGATCACCACTAAACTTGTCAATCAGGAGCTGTTTCATGTCTTCCCAGGTCTCAATGGTGGGTAGCTCTGGAACAACTAATTCTTGACAGGTTGGGTGTAGACAGGTTAGAATGTGTTCCTTCTTAACCTCATCTGATGCTCATCTCATGGCAGTCTCATAAATAGTTAAAAAAGCTGCAATAGTTGAGGTTTTGGGATCAAAGACTTGCTTAAAAGTAGGCTTGAAGTGTGCCTCAGGAGCTGGACCACCATTGCTGCTATCAAGTACATTTATGCGCGGGGAGAACTCAGCTTCAGATTTGGAGGGGGGTTGTCTAGCCCATAGCTGTCAAACACTTTCTTCAAGGGTCGTCAGAGTCTTAGTAGTTCTGGAACCCATAGTGTTGGCCAGAGTGGTCTGTTGTTTGGTAACATCTAGGCATTGTTCTTGGGTATTGACAACAGTGGAGAGCTCAGCCAGCTGCAAAGTAAGGGATGGCCCCACTGATAGGCAGGGGGCAAATCTGTTGTTTACCAAATCAATCAGCTCACTCATCTCCTGTACGTCTCTGTCCAACTCAGTCTGGTCTCGTTTCAAATGGTCCACCTCATTAGATAGGGCAATCAACTCTCTGGCACAGTGGATTTGAGGAGCCCCTGCCAAACCAGGACAACAGCCATCCTCCTTGTTAACCCTGAGTGGGCTAGCAGCAGCCGTCACTACCTCACGTAAAGCAGCGACTTCTTGCTGTAGTTCAGCAACCTGAGCAGTCAGCACAAGAACCTGGGAGTCAGGTTGAGGCATTTCAGTAGGACGTCCTTGGCTACAAGTGGAAGCGCGTAATTCTCAGATGGCCTCCCAGATCCTCTGCTCTCTGTCCACCAGATCATCAGCAGGAGGAGAAGGCAGGGCATCAGGTTTGGGAGTAGACAGCTCATTCACCTGACTCTGAAGTTTGGCTATAGCAGCAGCAGTGGTAGCTCTCTCTTGATCAAATTCTGCACTGAGTTCATTTAGACCTTGGGCGGCAAGGTCAGCTACCTGTTGCAATTGCTCAAAGGAATAGACACTGAATGCATTGAGCTGTTGCACTAGGCATTCAAAGTCAGAGAGATAAGCGTTTAGGGTGGAGTCTACTTGAGTTTGCCAGGGTTGTTCTAACTGGTGAAACTCATGTAATTACTCCCTAACGTACTCAGGGATAGACTGGCGTATTTGCTTGATGGAATTGACTAAACGTGTTTGAGAGGTGACCAAATCATGCTGATTATCAGATACCAGGGAGAACAGGGAATGAATCCACTGTTGGAAGGCAGCAAACTGGTCCCAATGATGGGTAACAGCTTCTTGTAGAGACGAGATTTCTTGAACATGGAGTCCCAACACCATCTGGTGATGGTCCAAGGCGGGCTGTACAAAGGATGACAGCAGGTGATCAGTGGAGCCAGCCGCTGAGAGGAGATGTCGTGTAAACTGAGGGGCCACAATTAACTCATAATATTTGGCACAGCTAAACTGTAGCTGAAGGCAAGGGATGGCCCCGTCCCGAGCTATCCCAAGGGCTACTGCCATGACTTGTTCCAAGTCAGGGGTACCCATAGGGTAAGCAACTAGGCGGGGACCATTCCCAAGGTTCAGTACAGTAGGGACAATAGGCGGGTTGGCAATGTCTTCCTCAATAGGAGGGCTGGTAATTTCAGGCAAGGTCAACTCCCAAATAGGCGGAGGCAAGGGACCTGAAAACGTAGATGCAAAAGGGATAACCAAGGGGCTTACAGCCCCTGTAGTGAGCACCATTTTTGTTGTGTTCTGAGGCGCGGCACAGACACACAACAGGAAACCCTAACCTTAGGATTGGATTTGTACTAAGTCTCGTTTAGATGACAGGGAAGGCAATTGTGTTTACCTTGAGGCCCTGGATGAATAATCTCTACTAGGCGTGGCTAGAGAGAGGCGCGGAAGTACAGAAGACACAAAGATAAAAATGTGAATAGAACTTAATTTTATTGATAAATATGGAAATGGAATATATAGTGGTTGAGAATACCACAAAACACTACCAGGATGGTAGGATCACTTGCCACAAGCATGAGTGGGACAAGTGAGTTGCGCAGAGTCAGGAAACCAAACAACCATATTTCCTGAAGCAGAAGCCAGTTCATTTTGAGAGTCAAAAGCAAAAGCAAGAGATTTGTCTTCAAAATGGCCCACCAAAGGCGAAATAAAAACATGGTGAATGCCGTTATTCACAACAGGTGGTATCTGTAAGTTGAACAAGTACTAACCACAAGGAGGCCACCTCATCAAGATGCACTCAAGGGGGTAGAGTTGGTTATGAACTGTTGCCTTTTTGAGCCCTTCACTGTGAATGTTTGATTGCTACCTTACCAGTACCAAGAGAAGTGAAAAAGATGGTGTGTGCTGTCAGACTTCCTAGAAATACAGCACATGAATTGAATGCTGGGGGCCACTGAAAAAAAGGGATTGGATTTCCCTAGGGGTTGGTCTCTTCATCTCTTTCCTTTGCCTGTGGGGGTCAGGATACTGATAGTTAGTGGGAACACCATTTGACACAAGCAGAGAGACTGCTGGGCCAGAGGGTAATGCCCAGCATAAGATGAGAGCCAGCTTGATAGCATAAGACAAGAATCAACCAAGCAAGGACCAAGTGCCAGAATTTGGCATCTTGGAGTCCACCAAGCCAGTAAGAGTAATATTGACAGGAATGTTTTTTTAGACATTACTGACAAAAATTCAGTCTCTGGAATAGTAGGGGAAATACTCCCCTTTTTGGGTTTATTATTGTCCCCTAAAATAAATGGGTTAGTGGGTAGTAACTGTCCTTTATTACCTTTTAATTTAACCCCAGAAGGGGTTTTGAAGCCAGCTTTGATGGCAATAGGATCTGAACCCAGGTCTCTTTTGCTCTTAGGTCCTATTTTGGATAATAGAATGGTTAGTAAGTTTACAAAAGACAAATTGTTACCTTTTGAGCCAGGTTGTAGCCAATCAAACATTACGGCAATCAAATTGTTGGATCTATTTAAGCATTCTGGTGACGTCCAGATTGGTTTCAACCTTGTTTTTGCCTTTGAGGACCCATTGGTTCCTGTTTTCATTGTTGGTTCTGGTTTTCCTTCCCCAGTTTTAACTGGGGAATAGCTGGGCACTTCTGTTGATCCTGCACCAGACATAGAGTTAAAACACATGCTAAATGCCCCCCTTGTACTGTTGAGGTCAGCTATTTTTCCCTCAGCTCACAAATAATTCTAGTTTTAATTTTTAACTGCCCAGAATCTCCAGTTCCTTCTAAATTTTCCCCAAACTCCATTTCCAAGTAATTTTGACTCCTTTATTTTATCTTCAGACTATCATTCAGTTCCCAACTATATAAGGCTGGTATCTCTTGATCTTTTACTTGTTAAATCAATAAACTCTACATTCACCCACTGTGAATCATTTTGCTTATTCTTTTATAACTTGACCTTAAGCCTTAAAATCCAAGACCATGAGATTACCCAAGACTCCTGCCATGGAGTCTCTTGGGTATAAATGGTTGTTTTGGATAATTTTGCTGCCAGCTGCAATGGCCAGCATTTCAATGGGTTTGCGCGCAGATTCTGGCACCTCTCCAGAAGCACAATTTCTCAACAGCTCCTGGCGCCAGGTTATACCAGGAGTATGGTATACTGCTACACCCTTATCTCATAACCCACCTCTCAGAGAGGAAACCAAGAACTATCAATCCGCCTCCACAATTCCTGAACCCCAAGTCTTTTGTCCCTTGGCCTCTGCCTTCCTCTTGTGTTACCTTGGGGCATACTTCTTCTTGGGACATTTCAACCCGCTGTTGGGCAGATATTGTCTATTTGGGGAAATATTCCACCTCAGAATGGTGTCCTTGCCGGTAGGCTCCTTGGTGACTGGATTAAATCCCTCTGCCATCATTCACCATCTAGGAAGATTACTTCCTAGTGGATGGGTGCCTGACAAATATAGAGTGCTCCAAACATTGGAGTGGAAGTGTTGTCAGCAATAATAGAAAATTCTTGTAGGCAGTTGGGCTGCAGGGTTGGAGGAGGGATCATTGATACCAGGTATGCAGGCAGACAATTGTACTTATTGTGAAATAATCAGAATGAAACTGTGTGTCAGGAAACGCCCTTAGACATCTTGTGTTACAGAAATTCCTTGTAAAAACTCTACTGTTATCCACAATCCCAATGCTAGTTTGATAACTCTCCTAGCCGCTCTAGACAATGAGTTATAGCTTCTTAAAGTTTGGCCGCCAGCCAAACTTCCTAACCAGTGCAGAATGATGAAAATATGCAACCAAGGCACAAGAATTTATGCAAATCTTAATTTGAGCATAACTCAGCAATCACTAGACAGATTTGGACGTCTGAACACGCACTTTGAAGCCAAACACCAGAAAAGTTGATCTGTGCTATTTTTAAACAAAATGCACATGTAAAGCCCAATGTGCGGGGTTTTACAAAGAAACATGAGTCATGCTGTTCAGAAGATGCCCCAAAACCCCCGCCTGATGCCACAAGCAGAGCCCCTAAGACTGTCTAGAAGATTTAGGAAGATTCTAAAGAATCTAATGGAATGATATATAAAGGTGTTGCTCACAATGATCCCCTTGTTATTATTATAAGTTTAGCCCAATAAAATAAAGTTGGATTTAGTTGATTTTGAAAAGTTCATATTAAATCTGTATAAATTGTTTCCTATGGAGATCCGTCAAGCCCTACTGGGCCCTAACACTGTATACTGCTTTTGTTCACAGCTAACTCTTTCTTTGACTCTAGTTCTTGCCAAGGAGTCAGCAAGAGGTATATTCTACAGGGTGAAATCATAATAGGCTGGGGTTGGCTGGCGTTGGGGAACAGAAGTGGTGGCACTCTATTTTCCCGTCTCTATTCTCTGTATCACACAGCCCAGCCAAATACATCATCAATTTGATGCTGGGGGCTGATGATAACTGATGTTTATTGGGGGTTTATTTTTAAGTTTAGCCTTAATCTGCTTTAGCCAAGCTATCACAAGTGGCATTTGCCTACTGACTATCAAAGGGACAATGTCCTGCCTGTGTGACTTGCAACTTGATCCTAATAATGAATCACTGCTGACAAAAAAAAGATGGTGTCTTGCCCCCAGGTTCAAAACCCAAATTCCTAGGGACTGCCAGCCTGCAGATCACTGGACCCAAACCAAGAACGGCCAGCCTGCAGATGATTGGACTTAAACCAGGAACTGACCCAATTTTGGAGAAATCATTGATCCTGACTAATGAAGTACTGACCACTTAAAAATTGTGCCTGTATATAGACCCACCTGACCTAGTAATTAGTTGTCCTAAATTGGACAGTTTTTCTGTGGACTGCCAGCACTCCGCCAATGAGGTGTCATAAAACTGAACCCAAAGCCAACACCTGTCTCTGTGGCCTGGCAGGCCGCGGGATGATGACAAATCCCTTAAGTCTAGATTGGAAACCAAAATTCTTTATCTGGGCTCAGCCAATAACACATCACCTCCAGTTGACGCCACCAAGATTTCTCAAGCCCAGGTAGACTTCAGCACCTAGCCCAAAGAAAGCAGAAAATTTTTTCCATGGCAGATGAGCATACTTATACCCTGGAGTTGCCAGGAAGTTGCTCATTGCCATTATTGCAATAGAATTTTTATGAACATTTGGTTTCCCCAAGTTATCTCATGCTTACTCTTAGCACTTTTACATCCACAGAACAATTACTCCAACCCCACCCTGCTGGTCTATCATTTACCAGAAGCAGACACCAAGCCACCTGAATTACACCAACTTCCAGTAATTCCCTACAGCTCATATCCCTCTGAGTATTCTCCCAAGCTGGCTTACTCCTTACACATGGCACTGCCAGTGATCCCCTAACCCAGTTGCCCTCAGGAACACAAGACTGCCGCCAATATTATCTCTACCCAACTGTTTGGCATCCTCTATATTACACTTACTTGCCTCGGTAACTCCATGGTACCCGCCAATGGCCCCTGGGCCCTATTAGGCAAATTGTTCCCCTACATTATGAATTTAGCACCCGTCCTGTAATGGGCACTTACCCTCATGACTGTGGGGTGTCCTCCTGCTTATCAGCCCAAACCCACTACAGGCTGGCTCCCTGACACAAGTGGCTACTTTTGTGTAGGTCTGGATCTTCAGTGATGTACATTTGGCTATGGCCAATGCTCCAGTTAGGAAAACTTCTTGGCTTTGGTGGCGGTTCATCAAACAGCCTACAGATTTGATTCCAAAAAAATGCAAGTGGTCAGCTTCTTGGCCCTTTTGGCTTACAGGTTGCATTTTCTGGGATCCTGGGATCAATTCTCAGCTTTGACTTGTGCTCAATACTAGGATAAGAATGTCATTCCTGACAGTGAGCTAGATAAGTATTAGTTTTATTTTACTACATTGATCAAAGAGTCAAAATACAATGGAGTTATTTGAGGTAAGCACATTTCACATGCAGTGGAGCCCTTCAGGGTAGTGCACTGAGGCCTCAACACACTCACTCATAGGGGGAACCCAATGTGTGCCGCTGCAACTCAGGGTGGCAGGTCAATTCCCGATGTTCTTGTCTACCAGTGATCTGAAGTCCTGATGATCTATCCTTTGTGATGACAAAACAAAAACGCAAGAAAAATATAATGTTATCCTCACTGTAAGCTCTGTGATAGATAATTTTATACTGGGGCCTTTAAACCCAAAATGTTGATATTGGTTAAATATAAAATTTTAGGCAAGGTTTGGAAAAATAACTAATTAACACGCATAACAACCTGTAAGAAGTGAAATAGGAACTAAGTCAATTTATTAAACCTAAGAATATAAAATAAAGTTCTGTTTTAACATTAGAAGATTGATTCAAATATTCAATCTCAAGGTCAGAAAATTGATCATCATTCAAAAGGTGTTAAAACTGTTAGCAACTAGAGTTTGAGTATTATTGAATAAACTATTCAATTGATGATAAAGAAAATTGAAATGTATCATAATGCTAAAAACCCAAGTTTGGTAAGGAAATATTTAAATTTATAACTAATGAAGGGAAAACAAGCAATACAACCTAACAAGTATCTTTTGAAGGCGCGAGTCAAACAATCTCAATTTAAAGTTAAGACTGAAAACTCAAGCTATTTATTATATGCTTGTGTTTTTGAGGTGAATTGAGGTAGGGAAAAGTTAAACAAAATATTTAAGCATACTTGGTGGTAATAAAGGCATCAGTGTAGTAACTCAATAGTTATTAAACTTAAAAAAGTTAGATTTGTGTAAAGGGAGAGGAAAGAGCAAGAACAAGAGATATCACTGCTTAATTAGGGCAAGAGCAAACATGAAAGCAGGAAACCCTGGTCTGAAGCGTAAATTCTGAAGCTTGTGATAATAAAACCAAAAGTAAATGGTTTGAACTTAAAATTATGGTGAGATATGCCATCTAGAAAGACACCATCTCGAACCCTATTCCAGATTTCTGGCTAAACTGTGCCAGATAACTTAAAATATTGATAAAAGCCCAAAATAATTTTGAAAACTATAAAAAAACATATGAATAGACTCAAAATCATCCAAGAATTCTAAATCTGCAATAAAAATGTGGGATCAGCTAATAGTAACTATAGTGTGCAAAGCTCCAAAGTCAACACATCCCAAAACAGTGATATTTTTTGTATTAAATTTTAACTCTATATTAAACATGTATATACTAAAAATAAAGTTAAAATCAAATATTTGAAAGAAAGAAATTTATTGTTAAAAAAAGTGATTATACATTAGATCCAAGGGCTGTGACAATGTCTTTGAGATGGGTAAGGCGGCCTTCTCTAGTGTAATAGGCCAAAACCTCCTTGGTAACACTTGCAAACTTGACCTGCTAGCCAGCATGCTTGGATACAACAGCTTTGTCTTTGACGGCCTGGGAGTATAGCTGATTTTCATGAGCATACTGAATCTTTAGCTTGTTGATAATTACATTGAACATAGGCTTTTTTACCTTAACCAGGTGGGAAAATTGATTATGCCAACCTTCAAGTGATGATGTGGTCTTAGTTATGCCTTCTTTAACCTGCTTATAGCAGTTCCAATTAATTAAGTTGCTGCCCTTGCAGATGTGGCAATGTCCCTGGAATACACCATACCACTGGTGCTCAAAGTACTGAATGAAAGGAGAAAATGCTTCTTGGTTCTCAATAATATAATTGTTGTTGAGAAGCTTGTAGTAAAAAAGGTTAACCTCTTCCTTTCTGACCATGACCAGGGCAGCAAAGCAATTCAAGATCTTTTGGGCCTCCTTTATTCCATCTTTGAATACCAGCTTATTGAGAGCTGGGGTTTTCATCAGGTTCTTGTGCAGAGCCTGGTGGTAGTGAAAGAAGCAGCCTTGGGGCCTGCTCCTAAATACTTTGATAAAGGTGTTGGCCTGTGCAGCCTCAAAGTCAACCATTGATGTGGTATGATAGGGAAGGGACTCCAGCGCCTTTATGGTTGTGGCCTGTTGCTCCTGAGTGGCCTCTGGGCTGGCCTTCTTCTTCTTGTGGCCCCTTTTCTCAGTTGGCTCTTCTTTAAGCATGGGCAAGATGGCATCCAGTTTTTGCTTGGGTATATCCAAGGCGTGAATGTAAGTCTCTTCCCTTTTATTAGGGAGAAAGAAGAAGACAAAGGGGATTGTGTGTTCATTGACCTGATCAAGGATGGCCCAAAGCTGATAAAATAGCTTTGGACAAGAGGCAAAAGTCCCATCAGCAAACCAGGTATCATACTTTAAAAGGCGTACAAGATCCTCTTGTGTTGAAAAGCACAAAATACAGTTTGGTGAACCTTGCCCATTGTTGTGTAGCAGAAAGGGCTTGCCAAGAATGGTAGTCTTCTGAACTTCCAAAAGTACAAGCCCATTGATGCTTCTAGCGCTGACACCAATATTGGCATCAATTGATCATTGATCAGTCAAATACTGTTGGAGTCTGGTCTTTTCTCTAACCTCCTCTCTCTGATCCTCATTCAGGTAAAGGAGAGCATGTGTTAACAGCTCAGTTGAAGTCAAGTCCTTGTTGAAAGGAATGGCTTGGCAAAGGTACCAGCACATAAGATAGTAGAGGATCATATCAGAGCCCAAACAGTCATGCTCAATGGTGAGCTCCTTGACTTGGGTAAACCCAATTGTAGTTAATTGCGCGGGGCAACCTGGACTATCACATTTGTAGTGATGGTTTGCCATATTTTTTTCTGGTCATTGCATATGAAAAGGAAGCCGTCCTTGACAAAGCCAGCACCCCCCTTCTTGGTTATAATGGGAAAAGAGTTGGGGAAAACAGCCGGAACTTTAAATTGCCTGTTGACGTTGCAGATATTGGCAACTGCATGTAACTCCCACTCTAGGATAGGCTCTGTAACAGTCCACATGTTTGGTGGTTTGCAGGCAGGGCTAATGTTGACCAAGCAAATTTTGGTTGTTGCAGGTAGAGGCCTAGTAGGGAATGATGGCTACTAGGGACAGTAAGGCCTAGCTAGTAGGTGTAAAGACTACTAGAGGCAGATGTTGCCTCCACCCAGCAGAAGATATTAGCTGATGTGGGCTAGAGTTCTTCACCTATCAGGGAACTGTGGCTGCAAAAGGGTGAAGAATGAGATAGCTAGCAGGGAGCTTTGTCTGTTTGAGGTGGAGAAGGTTTTAGACCCCTGGCAGGTAACGTGGGCTGCCAGGGAGGGGAAGAGCTCTGAGGGCTTTACGTACCCTGATACACTTACAGGAGGTCTGTGAGCAAGCATCCTACCTAATAGACTGGTAGGGTGTCCTCGTGTATGCCCCTATGGGAGCTTTTGGGGAGAGCCCAGGGTGAGCATTGGAGGGTATAGATTTTCTTAGAGGTGTCACCAAGGCGGTTTGCTTGGGGAAGCAAGCTGCAGAACTTGGTGTGATCAGGCCTCTGGGAAGTAGAGCCTTTTACTTGCAACTGAAAGCCCAGACTTAATTACCTGGGTGAGTAAAAACAACAACATAGGCTGTGAGAATCTATGGTTGGATGGCCTAAGTGAAATGCCACTTGCAAGGGCCCAGTCAAACGCCAGTTCAATGTAGACTCATGCCTGGGTCTACAGGTTCTGGTAATGGGGACTGAGATAAAGAACCGAGGTGGTTCACGGAATCAGCAGAGAAGACTAGTGAGAGGAACTGTTTGATCACAGAGAAGGCTAGTTGAAGGACTGTTGGTTCATATTGAAGTTTGGAACCAGAATGGTTCATTGTGCAGGTGGAACCAAGGTGGTTCCTAGTGAGGATAAGTTGAAGGGCTCAGAGATCATGATGCAGGAGTAGCTGGTCATTATAAAGGAGTAGCCAGAGGACTGATAAGCTGTTTAAAGACTGAAAAGAAGCTGGGCTGTGAACTAAGATGGACTGTTTGCTGGTTAAGCTGAAGAGCTGGAAGATGTGGTTGAAGAGCTGGCTGAAGAACCCAAAGATAATGGTGAAGAACTGGTGGTCTGGAGAAATGAGCCAAGATTTTGCTGAATTGATTTTCCAAAATGGGAAAATGTAGAATGTTTTCCCTTGGTTTAGTAGTAAAATCAAGAAGGAATGTGGATAGAAGTGTGGGCAAGATATTTTTTTATTAATTTCCTAGGATAGATGAAGGTATGTTGCTATGAGAGCTGGATACAAAGTTGTTTTGGTGGGATGTTTTCCTTGGATTTCACAATATTTGTAGATATATGGGGAAAACATTGAAGAGGTCCACAAAGAGCAGTTTAAATAGTATTCTACTATTTAAATTGGTTTAGGTTGAATGCAGGAAAGACTGGTGCCAGAATAATGGACCAGTTAACGCTTTGGTGCACAAAGAGTTGTTGATTTGAGCAGTTTGAGCTGTGGAAATTATTTTCCTAGTTGGATCCCAGTGGAACTTCAGAAATGGTCTATTTCTGCGCTCTGCATTTATTGGTTGAGTTCTGGTAGGTTTCTTGATGAAAATGATTGGTTGGAAGCCAAAAGCTTAAATTATAAGCAAGGAAATAGTGAATTAATTTTTTAAGCTTTTGAGAAAGTAAGTATGTAAGCTTAAGTTATTATAGGAAAAAGTGAGCGACAATGGTTTAAGCTTCTGAAGAAAGCCATTTTGAAGGCGGAACTGTTGGGAAAAGGACACTATAAGAAGATGACTGGCTGGAAAGTTACAGGGTCTTTCTGGGTCTTTGGCAGGGTCTTTCTGAGGCCTTTTGAGTTTCTGCCAAGAGATTTTTGGAAGCCTTTTGATCACCAGCAGGAGCTTGATTGGACTTATACAAGTGGAATAACAAGTCCACTGGAGCTATAAAGAGAGCTGAAGCCCACAATAATGAAGCAGGAGCCCAAGAATAAGAAGCTGGATCCTAAGCGCGGCGCTGGAGTCCAAGTCTAAGGAGCAGAAGTCCAAGGCTAAGGTGCATGAGTCTAAGACCAATTACAAGGAGTCCAAGATATTGTTGGAAGACTCCAAGTATTGGCAAATCAATATTGTTTTCTTGACCCCCGGGCCAAACACCAGAAGGTTTCTAAGGGGATCTTCCTTCTGAGAGTGAATAAAAGCCCATTTTGACCCCTATACATATTTCTGAGATACATTTTCCCTTACTAGAGAATGGCAACCCCTTCCAGCCGGTCCCTGGCCACAATACAGGACACACTTTGGGGAATGGTGGACAGGAACCCCACAGGCTCCTCCTCTGAGGCTGAGGAACCATGATCACCAGAGTTGTTTTTGGAGACTCTTTTATTCTCATCTTTGTCATTGAAGTGGATGTGCTTCTCCTGGGGATCAGAGGGGGAGTAGACAAAGGGAGAGTGGGGAGGGGTGGGGCTATCAGCCTCAGGCTTGGGGGAAGGCGTGGGGGTCTTGGAAGGAGTTTTTTCTTTAGGATGCTGCTTAGAGAGGGTATCCTTGGTCTTTCTTGCCTGAGCGGGAGCAGCCTTGCTCTTGGGAGCCTTGGGGGTAGCATTGGTGGTAGGCTTGGGAGGCATCTAAGAGTGAATTTGCATCAGAAAATTTCAAATTTGGGGACAATTTTTAAAGAGAAAAATGAGAATGTTTTAAATATAAAAGTAGTCAATATTTTTACATGGAATTGTAGAGAAACTCTCAAATTATATACCATCAAAATTATTATATTTTTTTCATGTAAAAATTAATTTTTTTAGTAGTGCAAGTATGCAAAACTGTGAGTTTTGACTGAAAACTTGAAAATGAAATGGCGTTTTCAAGATGACGTAATTGAGATGCTGTAGCTCAAAAATATAGTGATTTTAACCATTTTTTATATTAAATTAAGAAATCTATGGTGGAACTACCTCAACCAGGTCAAAGAGTAAAACTTGGATATCTTTAAAACTAGCTTACACAACTGGGGTTAAAAAGTACCCAGTTGTTTGTGGGAGATCAAAAAAATATATATGCAAAGTTTCAGACAGTTTCTTACATTTTTTTAGTTAAGCAAGATTTGGCACTGAATTGTAATTTTTAAAAGTGGAAACAGTCAATTTGTGATGGTGTGCTCTTTACAGTGTTCTATGACACCATATGTTAAAACAGGTTAATTCTTAGTGTCACATTGGTGGGTGCTACTCCTATTGGACGCTTAGAAGCTTAGTAGATTTTTTAATGGGCACATTTTGCACAACAGAAATACCCTCTGTCAAGTTTATAATTCTGGGAAGTATAATAAAAAAATAAGGGGAAGATTTAAGAAGATAATGATACTTTATTGAATATGAATATAGGCTAATATATAGTATCATGACAAGCCACATGTTGTCCATGTACGTCATGGAGGTCATGGGGCTTATCTGAGTAATGTTCCTCTTGAGTCACAAGGCTTAATCAAGTTGTGTTTCATTTAGGACCTGGATTGAGTGATCCCCATCATAGATGGTTAACTGATAGTGGTGCCACCCGTTTATTGTCTGGACGGTGAACCATTTGATGAGCCATTTGGTGATTTAATTGGGGCGTTAATTCCCTGAGAGGGAGTAATAAAAGATGTTGCAACATCTCTCCCTGGGGTGCTGGAAGGCAGAGCCTTAGGAATCTTCTTGAGAGTATCTGGTATGTGGGCTTGATATTAATCCAGTTTGGTGTTGGGCACAGGGAGCCTTGAATTTTGTTGGGCTGTTCTTGCTTTACACAAACGGAGTCAGTTGTGGTGCATATGTTTCAGTTCAGTTCAAGCTCCAATCCCTTTGATGAGGTAGGTGTTATTGGGCTTAACTTCTATGACAATGCCTGTTCCGTGTAACCCTGGGTCTAGTTTGTGTTGGTTATGATTGACGACCCAGATCTTGTCTCTGACTTGGAACCTTTCTTGTTGCAATGGGATTGCTTCCTGCTGGACCCTTTGGTGTTCCATCACTTCTTGGTTCTTTCTGGCTTGTAGTACTTTTGGGTCATTACTGTCTGGTATCTTATTTGGAAGTGGCAGTTGTGGTCCCGTGGTTGTACTGACAAGTGAGGGTTTCTGACCATAGACAAGTTCATAAGGGCTTTTGCCTGTATTGCAGTTGACTTGTGTTCTGCAGACCATAAGGGCGGTTGGTAGCATGTCAACCCAGGCTCCTGAATTGTTGGCAGATAACTTACTGAGGGCTTCCACTAGAGAGCTGTTTAGTTGTTCTACACATCCATTTGCTTGTGGGTGATATGGGCTGGCTGTGATGTGTTTTATTCCGTTTTTGGCAAGATATATGTTGGTGTCAATAGCTTTGAGTTCAGTGCCTCCATCTGTGATTAAGAGGTCAGGCTTTCCAAACTTTGCTATGATCTCCTTGCCAATGAATTGTCTCACATTATTGCCTTTGTGCTCTTTTGTGGCTTGTGCTACGGACCATCTGGTTGCATAGTCAATGGCTGTGATGATGTATTTCTTGCCTTTGCTTTCACCGGGAATAAGTCACACAATATCCAACAACCATACCTTGAAGGGTTGTGTGATGGATATGGGTACTACTGACTTGGGTGGAGCTTTGGTTTGGGCATACTTCTCACAGACTTTGCATTGCTCCAGTACTTCTCTGATATCATCTAACATGTTGGGCCATCAGTAGTGTGTCTTGAGGTATTCATGCAAGTTTCTTCTACAGGTGTGTCCCAAGTCTCTGTGATATTGGAGGATTCTGTCAATATTTTGTGTTGACAGGACGTAAGGTACAGTGTCACCATTTGGAAGTATTCAGTGAAGGGTACCATATACATTTTTGAACAGATGTTTGTTCTTGAGGACTTTCTCTTGGATTTCCATTGGTGTGCCAGGTGAAAACCCTTCCTGGAGATTCCCCATGATTATCATGGGCCAGTTGGGGTCGCCATCAGTGCAAAGGATGTGTTTATTGTATAGCCTTGATAGGGCGTCTGTAGTAAGCATCTCCTTTCCTGGCTTGTATTTAATTTTCATGGGGTATTTCTGTATGAGAATCATCCATTTGGCTTGTCTTCTTGACAGATGTTGTTGTTTTTTGAAGAATATCAACAACTTGTGGTCAGTGAGTACTTTGAACATATGAGCTCCTTCCAGATAGCATTGCCATTTCATGAGGCAGTGTATAATGGCAACCAATTCCTTATTGTGTATGGGGTATCTTTTTTTGCTGTCTGATAGCTTCCTTGATTAATATGCCACAGGAAGGAAGTCTTTTTGGGCCGTTTGGATACAGAGGACTCCTCCTATGGAATAATCAGAGGCGTCAGTTTCTAGCTCATAGACACCCTCACAGTTCGGGTATTGTAGGATGGGGCAGTAACCATGTGTTCCTTCAGTTGGCAGAAATGTTGATCTCATAAGGGTGTCCAGAAAAATTTGGTTGTTTTCCCAGTGATGGCTGATAGGGGTGCTGTTAGGGCTCCCCAGTCAGGGATGAACCTGCTTACATAGGCTATCATTCCAAGGAAAGTGCAGAGTTTGTTCTTATTCCTTGGGGCTGGCATCTCTGTTATAGCGCGTATTTTGACTGGATCTGGTTTAATACTGTCCTTGCTGATGATATGGCCAAGGAATGGAAGTTCAGTCAAGAAGAACTCACATTTGGACAGTTTGGCAATCAATTGGTTTTCTTCCAGGGTACAGAGGACTGTGCGGATGTCTTCCCAGTGTTGTTGCAGGTTGGGACTGTAAATGATGATGTTGTCCAGGTAGATGATTGCTCTTTTCCCAATGTGTTTGTTGAATACTTCATTCATGAAGGTTAAAAAGGTACTGATAGCGTTTGTCATGCCAAAATTGAGGACAACACATTCAAAGGATCTGTATTTGGTTCAAAATGCAATCTTTGGAATGTCTTCAGGTTTCACACAAATTTGGTGGTAACCTGCTGTCAAATCAATTTTTGCGAAGATTTGGGACCCCCAGGGCATCAAAAAGGTCATCAATCAGAGACAGGGGATACCTGTTCTTAATTGTGACCTTGTTGAGGGCCCTGTAGTCTGTGACCAGGCAGAGTACTCCATCTTTCTTTGCCACAAAGAAGACAGCAGCACCAAAGGGTGACTTTGAGGGTCTGATGAGGCCTTTCTCAAGTGCTTTGTCAAGGTAAGCCTTTAGGGCGTTGTCTTCTTGTGGTGTGAGGCATTAGATGGATTGTGCTTTAGGTACACTCCCTTTTGGGTCAATTTTGTGTTGTATACCCCAATCAGGGGGTAACCCGGGTAGTGTTTCTTGGAAAACGGAGGAGAATTCACTGACTAGTTGGTTTCTAATTGGGGTCTGTTTGTGTTGGGTTTATGTGTTTTTGAAGTGGATAACCTCATATGTACAGGTACTCCAATTGATCTTGCTGGGGTCAGTTTCTTCTTCTGTTTCCATGATCTTTACAAATATGTGGTCTCTCATGAGGGTGTCAAGATGTGTTGGGTATATGTGATGGTGGACTGCTCCTCACTGTATGGTGAGGGTGGCACTGTCCCAGTTGATATGAGGTTTTGTCTTTCTCATCCAGTCCAAGCCAATTATGACATCATACTAAAGATTGGTATGATAAGGCCGCTAATTCTTGTTTGTACATCTCCAATTTGGGCGTGGAAAGGTTTTGCCTCATGGGTAACTGGTGTGCTATGGTTGTCTGCCATGATGACCCTCTTGATGTTACTTCAAGCAGTAGGTAACTTCATGAGGTCTGTGAAGCTCTTGTTGATGAGAGATTGATCTGCTCCAGTGTTGAATAGTGCTGTGCCCTAGTATCTGCAAAAGTGGAAAGGATAAGTGAGGAGTTTATTTCCAGTTTGGGCGGCAAACAGTAGAGGATTGAGGGAGGGAACTTGGATCATGGTGGTTGAATCCATGACCTGTTCTCTGTACAAGTCTTGTGAAGTGGGGGAGGGCGGCTTGCCTAAGCACTCCCCTGAGCTTTTTCCTCCTCATTGGTATTTTTGATGCTGGCCTGGTTAGCTTATGCAGTGTGATTCCTGTTTCAAGGCTGGGTACTGTGGGCTCGGTTGTTTTGCTTATTGGGGCAAGTCTCTCTTTTAGCTGCAGGGGTTTTCTTACGCTTGTTGGTGGTGTGTAGATCATCAGACTTCTGAGCTGTGTGTTTTCCCTCTAGGAATATATCATTGAGGTTGTTGCAGTGAGTCATGTCAAACTGACATCTAATGTGTGTGGGAAGGCCATTATAGAAGTCTAGGCGCAGCCCAGGTTTGTCAAAGTTGATGGTGTTGGGTGCTCAGTCACATAGTCCTTCATATGCTGTAATGTATTCTTTGATGGTTCTTGTCATTTTGAAGGTTCAAAGCTCAGTCATGATCACTACGTCTGAGTCCTTCATGGAGAACTTTTTGAGGAATGCAGCCTAGAACACTTCCCAATTTTCCTTCTGGTCAGGGTGTTGGGCTAGCCACTTGGTTACAAAACGTGAGGCAGTCCCTGTGATGCAAAGGGCAATCTCGCTGACCCAGAGTCTTTGGGGGGGTATTCCACTTGTTTGAACTTACTCTCAGTACTTTTAATCCAAAGAGAGGCGTTTTCACAGCGTAGTACTGCAAAGGCACCAATTTCAGTGATGTGTAAGTGTTGAAACACAATATTGGGTATCTAGGCTGCAGAGGCGCTGTTGTGGTTGGCGTGGTGGGTAACAGTCTGCGGGCTTTGAGAGTGTTGTACTGGTTGATAGGTACAAGGACATTATTGTAGATGGCAAGGCCTTTGGGAACGTCTTGTTCTACTTTGTAATCTCTCCAGCTGTTAGGGAGTGACATTTTTTGGGTTCTTTTCTTGGGAAGGATTTTTCCTTTGAGTTGGGTAGGTATGGATAACCTACCTGTGCTACCACTGTCAATTTTATAATTCTGGGAAGTATATTAAATAAAATAAGGGGAAGATTTAAGAAGATAATGATACTTTATTGAATATGAATATAGGCTAATATATAGTATCATGACAAGCCACATGTTGTTCATGTACGTCATGGAGGTCATGGGACTTATCTGAGTAATGTTCCTCTTGAGTCACAAGGCTTAATCAAGTTGTGTTCTATTTAGGACCTGGATTGAGTGATCCCTGTCATATATGGTTAACTGATAGTGGTGCCACCTGTTTATTGGCTGGATGGTGAACCATTTGGTGAGCTGTTTGGTGATTTACTTGGGGTGTTAATTCCCCGAGAGGGAGTAATTGAAGATGTTGCAACACCTCATTACTAAATAAAATCACTAGTAACACATTGTATTGTTGAAACCCAAATAACAAAGTTCATACTATGATAAGGAATAAGGCTAGCATATTAAACGTGGTTTTTTTAATGACTGTATTATAGGAGGTAGTACTATAAAAGTGGCTCTAATTTAGGTTGATTTATTATATGGAGTCTTAAATTAATGCCATGCTTCTTCCCAATTAAAAAGGAAAAGGCTTGGATTTATCACATAAAATTATGATTGTATATACAAAAAAAATAAAAGATAGTGCCACTGTGCCGTTTTAGTAAAAGCTTAGGCGCTGCAACACCACTTGGTGGAAGTACTAGGCGCCGCCTTGCAAATATTTTAGTTGCTGTGGCACTGCTTTTCAGTGGGTTGGATTTTGTCATTACAATTATAAATCTACTACTGATCCAAAATATCTTTTTTCAATTATCTTATTGAGACTAGTGCTTAGAAATATGATTAATAATTAGATTAATATTTTGGGGATTCAAAAATGGCGCTGCAGCAGTGCTTGATGTAAAAGTAAAGTGGCACATGTCATTGGGTATTCTGCAGTAATGATCCAAGATCTACTGCCAATCAAATATATATAAATTTTATATCATAAATTTATGACAATGAGGTTGCATTAATTCTGTTCTATGAGCTCTGTCATGATTGGCATCATTGATTTTATACTGCTAATTTATGGAGTTGACTGCTGTAATCCTAATCCATGAGCTCCATCATAATTGGCATCATTGCTTGGTCAAAATTTCTAACATATCCCCCCACTTGACCAAACACTACTTTCTTTCTTCATCAGATGAATTCCAACCCCAGCAGCAACAGCAATAACAATATGCGTCAAGCCTACAACAAAATGATGGCTTCAATGGACAAAGCGGAGCAGCACACTTTTCAAAAAATGTTGCGCTCAGTTTGTATTGGTTTCTTGAATCAACTTTGGGCCAGTGACTCTCAGTTTTGCAAACAGGACTGCACAACCACTGTGGCTGGCTCTGATCACAGTACTGCACCAAACTCCAGCGCTGGAGATTTCCCTGATGAGGACTCCATGTTTGAGGAGCCTCTTCCTATCAGCAGTGCACCTCCCAGTGCCAATTCTTCTGGTGTTCAGCACCCCTTTCCTCAATGCCTTCCCTCTACTGGTGCACCTCCCCCTACCCCATCTGTCATGCTCCACCCCTGCTGCAACTCCAACAATGTGGCAATGGACTACCCCAACCTTCTTAGCAAGTTTGGGATCTGCCACCATGAGGAGACAATGTACAGCTTTGTACAGGCACTGCATTCTGATGAGGATGCAATGACCCCAATTCAAGCAGGGGAGTTATATCACAGCTGATAAAATTCCTCCTGTTTGGCTGCTGAGGTGTGTCTAGGGCTGCAGTCAGCTACCTTAGCCCCCAGTGATATTTCCACCCAACATGCTCATACCATTACCATCCGCAATGTCAGGGCCCAGAGTGCCCTGGACAGTCAGCTGGCCTCCTTAGAGGTGATTAAACATGCAGCTTGGAAACCCCCACAAAGCACTTTCCAGGGCAAAATACCCCCTTTTGACTAGCAAATGGCCCGGGATTTAAGAGGCACACAATCCTCAAATCCCTGGCATTGAGCCTGTTATCAAATTTGGGCCACCTACCTATCGGGAAATGGCACATCAGGAGCGCAATCAGACAATTGATTCATTGTGGGAGCTAAAAATAACTGTAGCAACTTGCCATGCTGCAAAATTCAAAAGGTTCATGTTATAGCAGCCAATGAGATCTCACCCTCTTGGCCAAGCATGCAAATTCCGGTTAAAATTGCATATTCAACTCCAAATGATGCCATCAGTTCTCTGGTGGCACAAAAGGCCATAGAATCATCAGTAAGTATAAGTAGTGAGGGGGAGAAGCCCTTCTCACTGTTGACATCTTAATAAAGCGAGTTTATGCCTATAAATTATTATCTTATTGCAGGAATTGTCTATTTTTGCTCAAATTTAATTATTCTCTTTACATCTATTTGTGAGTCCACTACTCAATACAAGCTTACATGCCCATATCCTCCTGGTCATACTCCTGTTGTCCTTGCCAAACCGCCCTGCACCCTTGACCTGGAGTATTTTCATCCCTATCACCTGGATCTACCACCAGTAATGAAGGATATACCAACTGCATCTCCTCTCCCTGACGCGCCTCCCACCCAGGACTTCAGCAAGCTGGGGTTTGTCTACATAACAGTATTGGGGCTGGTCAACCAAGTTGTGCCCCATACTGAGAGTTGGCGTCCCCTAGCCACTGCTCTAAACTACCTGGTCCACATAGCACCTATTGCGTACATGGCCTTTCAGGCCCAGCCTGCCTCCCCTGTGGGAGTCCAGCCGGACTCCAGTATGGACCATGACACGCAATAAGTATATTGACGAGGTAGCTTGGGATTGGGCTCTTGAGCTTGCCACTGACCCCTTCTTCCATCAAACCTTGGACTTGCCCATCCAAGCCAATACCAACTGTTGCTTCTCCACCACATTTAAGGTGTATCTCCAAGCTGTTACCACTGGCAATGCTTCCCTTTACTTTCCTTTGGCTGCCGCAACTTACCACTTCATGTGGTATCCTCCTGAGAGTTGTCAGCCTGGCCAGCCCAGGTATGCTGGTTGTTGCTTGAAGCATTACCGCTCCCTGGCTTACCAGCTCTGTGTTCCCATACCCCTATCATTATTCCTACATGGAAGATGTGTTGGTGGAATTCTTCACCATAGGTGCTGCATTCTCTGCTTGTGGTGGCTGGGGCTTTTTGGTGCCAGTTAGTCATATCTGACTTCCCTTGTGCAACTCTCAGTTGTCCTGAGCCCAAATGCTGGTGATCCTGGCTCATGTGCGCCAGCGCCTGGACAACAACCACTATATGATCCCCACCCATGAGCACCCAGTGATCATTATTCAGCACCCCACCAAGCATCCCGTCCTGCCAACCATCAGGCCTCTCCTCCTGCTACGTCTTCTGCTCATCAGCGTAGAGATGCCCCAACACAAGGAATCAATCCCAATGAGCCTGCCTTTTCCTTTTCTTACAATAAACTTGCTTTTGCTTATCCTCTTTTTTATTGTTTCAATTATTTTTTAGTTCTTATTTTTTATTATATTAAGTTTTTAATTATTGTAGTTATTGTCACAAGTGACAAACTCCTATCAACTATGATAATCAAAAGGCCTCAACTATGGGAGTCAAACCCTGATGCCCCGCAGGGCCAGCCACCTGGCTGCCCGCAGTTTTTGGGGTTCAAATCAGAATTGGATTTGGCTTTGGAGAATCTCCTGAAGCCTGATGAACCAAGTTTGCCTACAACAATGCCCCCCGCGCTAGAGGTCCCTGTTAACCCAACCAATCAACGGGCCGGGTTAGCCACAGACTCTGGAATAACCCGGGCCACTACAGAAGAAAAAACAAGGATACCTTCTATAAGATATGGGCCACCCAGAGATGACCTGTCCCGTGACCTGGTTAAGGAATTGGAATGCTCTAGTTGCAAGTCAGCCAATGAAATAACCCCCGTGATTGTTGCCACCAAGGGCTGTGAAGACCTAGTAGATGGAGAAACCCGGGCCATGAAAATATTTGAAAGTTTTGCCATGACAGATGGGCATACTTATACTCTGGGCCGCCAGGAAGATGCCCATTGCCATCCTTGCAATAAAGTGACATGAACCTTTGGTTCAACCAGATCATACCATACTTGTTATTAGTTTTACTTCATCTACAGTCTACTCCTAGCGGCTCTGCCCCACATGTTCACCTACCCCAAGAAACCGCGGACCAGCCGCCCAAACTTTACCGTCCACCAGGAGCTCCCTGCGGCCCAGTACATTTTACCGAGTACCCACCCAACCCGGCGTATTCGGAGTTTACTCTGGAGGAGATCCTAATCCACGACCCTGAAGCTAGTACTAGAGAGACCAAAGTCCTTTACAGAGAAGGCACCAAAATTATCCGGCCCCCTCTGCTATTCCGAGACAAGTATAATTTCCTGCCCGCATATTTGGTCCCAATGACACCGCCCCTCGCTCCTCAGCCCAACCGCCCGCAAGAATCCGTTGCCGCTGATGAATTCACTTCTGCCTAAATATTTGGGGTGATGTATATCACCCTCACTGGGTTGATTGATTCCATGGTACCTACGAGCGGACCTTGGGCAATCCTTGGGAAATCATTATCTTATATTGTAAAGTTAGCCCCAATCCTGTGGTGGGCTCTCCCTGCTGGGCCCGTGGGCCGTCCGCCCGTGAGTCCTCAGGAACCCCCGCAGGTTGGGTCCCTGACAGTTATCTTCTAAATTTAGTGCTTATAGAAATATTATTGATTAGCAGAGTTTGTATGCTGGAGATTTAAATCTTGTGCCGCCGTGGCATAAAAGATGTTTGCAAAGCGGCGCGGCAGCGCCCAAGACTTTCCCAAGTTGGCGCTTTTTAATTGTTTAAGGCGGCACGGCGGCACTTAAAGCTGGGTAGTTTTGCAGTTGAATTTGCAGAGTTTTGGCAACTTTATTTTGATAACAAACTTTTTATTTTGATTTGAGATAGCGTTTTTGTGATGCAGTTTTTGTGATGATGTATTTTAGGGTATTTATTAAGTGTTTTTATACTCAAAAAATCTTATTTGGATAACACTCTATTTATTTTGATTCAAGATAGTGTTTTCGTGATGCAATTTTTCGAGATGGCGTATTGCATCGAAATTATTAACTTCAGCATATAGTTCCTGGTTCAAATCCCGTTGGAAATTGAGGTAAGTTTTGGAAACTGCTAACTTAAAATTTAGATTTTCCCAAGTTAACCGGGATGAATGAGGGAGGTTGAGAATATGTGCCAAAAGTAATAAAATGTTGCACATGATCTGGAAGGTGTTGGGATGAAAATAAAGATGTTGAAAGTGTGATCCTTCATAGTAGCAGAATAAAGATGAATCCTGACACTCACCTATTGATTTTTAAATAAAGCCGGATTCCCTATGGTGCAAGAATCCAAAAAAAATACGCTAACATCCAATTCCGACATCCAAAATAAGGCTAAGTTGGATCTCACTCCAGAATAGTCCGCCACAACCCTAGTTTAAATAGAAATCATATGATACCTTCAACAAGTCTTGGTTTATTAAGTAAAGGAAGCAGTTCTAACCAAAAGGATCCGATCTCATCATCGAGCGAGATAGTACAATTGGAATGATTTTTATTTCTGAAGCATTTAAATCAGTAAGCTGGTTATAAAACTTGTTTTATATAGTATTTTATATTTAGGAAATCAACTGATCTTTTAGCTGGATTTTCGCTTCTAATTGGGTCGGCGGCTGCCCTAAAGTTTCGCTTGAACTCAATACAGCCAACTATTATCGTGTGGCTTGACAGATCATGCCCAGCTCTAAATTTATCGCTATCTTATTGGCTGCAGGATCATCACCATCCGAAAATTTGGATTCTACATTTCGACGGCAGAATAGAATGGTGGGAGGACCTTATCGATCATAGAATCAAAAAAGTGAGTTTATTTAGCATTTATATTACATATAACTTAAGGTACTGATTTAGGCTGAGAATTACATGCCTTTATGTTTGATCCTTCTTTAAAGAAAGTCCGCCTTGTTCATGATTGATGGTTGAGTATGCTGGGATGGTGAAACTTCCCGAAGCTTCTCGAGGAAGGGAGCCAAATCTCGAACCAAATTGACTGTTCCACACCAATCAGCCATAAGTTGCAAGCCAGACATGATCTACCAACAGTGTTACTTAAACAAGGGCAACATAGCCTTGAAGTCAAAAAGTATGGAATTCAACATGCATCCTAAATACTACCCTGGCAACTTTGGCATGCCCTTCTTCTACGTCGAAGATCCCCGCCGCAGAGACGCACCCAACGAGACATCGGCTGAATCCAGCCAGCCCCGTGGCTCGTTTCCCCGCCACCAGAATTCTAAAAACGCCATGGTGAGCTCTGAGGCTGCCCACCCCAAGGACAGCTCCAATGCCAAGTGGCCCCCAGTCGATATCCTCGAATACAACGACAAGTACCTTGTGGAAGTTGAAATCCCCGGCTTCCAAAAGAAGGATATTTCAATTGACTTTGAAGACAACAGCCGCACCCTGACCATCAAGGGAGCTTGGACAGCGCCACAAGGAAACAGCATTGACAAGAGCATGCTTGTCACCTGTGAAGATGAGGACGACGACATTGCCAAGGAATCCGTTACCTCCTCGCTCTCCCTCTCCAGCAACATGGCGACGCGGGTGCTGAAGGAGCGCCGGGTTGAGCGCAACTTCAAGCGCAGCTTCCTGATCAAGGAAAGGATATCTGCTGCCAAGATAAATGCCAGCTTGAACGATGGCGTACTCCTCATCACCATCCCCAAATCTGCTGAAGAGAAGAAGCACCACATCTCTATTCTGTAAAGCCATGGATTTAAATTAAAACTTCAATTTAATTTTCACAGTTAAAGCTACCTAGGCACGACATTTTGTGATTCGTGCTTATGTTGACAATATATATTTGATTATTTGTAATGGTGTATTGAAATGGCCAGCACAGGTAACTTCATTTGTAAACTTATATGTTATTTTTAGGCATTAAATGGTTAATTATAAAAGGGAAATTGACTTTTATTTTTTGAGGAAGGGTGTTAGATGTAAAGAAATATCCATACTCTGGTTTCCATTTCAAATAGAAAGTTTATGCCACTTGGAATAGATGGATCAACAGATGAAATTCGAATCTTCCTAGTAACACCACAAGCCTATCTTCCAATGGAGCAAAGTGGCCAGCTTAGGGACTTTGATTAAAAGTATAGGTCACCTTCTTTGAAACAGTATTCTTCTTCCAGTGGAGAGTACACAATAAGTGTGATCTTCAGCATGAATGGCAACTAGCCTGGGGCGCTGCTGTGCGTCTTTGGTATTCCTGCTAACGACATTCCTTGCTTCAACAAGAAACTGACATCTTAAATACTTGCAAATGAAATATGTTAATTAGCCAGCTTAGCAAACCACCATTGAGTCTCAAAGGACCTAAAGTCCAGTATAACTACTCAGGCATCTAAGTCAAACATGACCTTATGCATTGCTCAGTGCTGACTGTACCTAAACATGGCGACCAAAAGCCCAACACGGTTAATATACTTGCTGTTAAAGCCAAGTGTATACTATTGAATCATCACAAGCCATTCCAAGGAAGATATCGATATTCTGCCGTATTTAGAATCCAACAAGATTTCTCCCTACATTGTTAAGAGTATGAAGCATATCTACCATAAGGCACCAGTAACATTGCAACTGGCCAAGAGTTTCTTTAGATGAGCGTAAACTAGCTGGTTTAAACCTGAAAGCGTACTTTCGATGTCGCTTGGCTGAAATCCCTCACCACCAAACCAACTCTAAACTCCATCCTAGATCCGATCAACCCAGATACATCCGAGATCACCTGCGAGGGTCGAAAATATCAGGGTTCGGATTGGCCGCCGCGCTGGATATAAACTTAGCTGCCTATACACCCTTTAGCATTGCTATGCCATCCATCCGATCGCCATGGAACTTTGAAGGTCGTTGGGGACACTTAGGTTATACCGCTCCTTTAAAGCTTGGCCCCAAGCTCCACCCAATACTTCCGATCCTGGATCTTCTGGTGCAACTGAATCATTATAGTTCAGTGTTTAGGTTGGGGAAAACAACAGTCCAAGAAAGCGAACATGATTAATATTAGCTTTATTGACTATAATGGGTGTTCTTATACATTGTGCAAAATCCATTAGCCCACTAAGGGGGTGGTACTGTGACAAGGATCTAGATAAGGTTCAACCAAGTTCTGGATAAGGTCATTGTTGGGATTGTCATCATAATTGGATCCACTCCTTATAAGGGAATATGATATCCCACCAAGGCCCAGGAATCAAGAGGGATATACATTAGATCTTTCATGGGGCAGCTCACTGAGGGCCCCTATGTATCATGAGATATGGTGGCAACCCAGACATGCATCTCAATTGCAACATCTATATTGTCAGGGATCTATTCTTGGGTGGCTAGCCCATCAGTTTTGGGACCATTTGGGCCAGGTTTTTTGCAGGTAAAGCCCACCACAAGAGAGGAGCTAACTTAAAAAGGTAGGAGAATGACTTCCCCACCCAAGGCCATGGGCCGGCAGCTGGTATGATGGTGTCAATCACCCCTGTGAGGGTGATGTACACAATTCCAAAGAGCTTGTCAGTATAGTCAGTTGGGAGGTCAGGTGAGGAAGCGGGCATAGGCTTGGGGGTCACAGGCAGTTTCATACGGAGCTCATAGGCAGGCAAGTAGTTGAATTTGCCTCTAAACAAATTGGGTGTTGAGAATATCCAAGGGCCTTGGTGGTTGTATCTAACTGCAGATCATATGTGGGCCAAAGGATCTAGTTCAAGGATCTTTTCCGGGGTGTAGTCATTATATTCAGGTTTTAGAGGGTATTCTATGAAGTGAAGGGGGCCAAAGGGAACACCTGAAGGACAGGAATCTGCAGGCAGAGGGCCAGAAGCTCTTATACTAATTTGATAGACAGCAAAGACATAATAAGGCAGTAGCTGTGTAAGCCAAAATAACATAACCTTTATTCAAAAATGGCAATAAGTTTGAAGCACGGGGTCATTTGGTCTATATAGTACCCTGCTTCCAAACTTAATATTTTCCATGGGGGGGGCTCATCAGGGCATAGGGAAAGGCATGCCTGGGAGATCTTGGCACTTGGGTTCAAAGGCAATGAAATGACACCTGGGCCAGGAGTTCTTTAGTTGGTCAGAAATCTCAAATTGGTTACTTGATTATCTTGCTCTAGAGTTGTGGTCATGGGGTTAGACCGCGGGCCTGTGCCTCTCTTCTGGGGGTGGCTCTTGATTGGCCACCAGTGTAGAATTCAAACTCATGAAGCTAATGGTTGAAGTTTTGTTGCCTCCATTCTGCACCTTGATTACTCCTCCATTTGGTGCGCTATTTCTTTGGCTTGGCTTACTTTACTATTTTGACCATCAATCTTGGCTTCAGCTTGCAGGGCTTGGCCTCAGGAAATTGCGGGCAGCCGGCCCCTGGTCCATAGGGCTAGCGGCCTGCAGGGATTCAGGGTCAGGGTTCAAATCCCAACCTTGGGCCTGGGGTTCAAGAGTAAAAAGAATTGTCAATCCTGACATCTATCTACCTCTATGCAGCAAATTTGCTAGCATCATGGATAGCTCCTCCCTAGCCAGAGATTAACTGATTGACCTACACCCAAGCACAAAAGAAAGCTGGCCTTGACAGGTATATTTGGGAGGGCACCATTATGGCCTAGATGCTCCCCATAGATAAGCAACCTGCTAGACTACTATCACATATGACAGGCATCCCAGGGGAAAGGTGTCAGGAATATTCCTGACATAAACCAGATTTTAACTGAAGAAAAACCCTGGAAACAAGTGAAAGAATGCCCAAATAAGGGGGCAAAATTTGATAATGAATTTCCCCCATTATCACGGGAAAAGAAAAATCAATTTTTGGAAGAAACGGAATTTCATAAAAACCGGAATATTTTATCATCTGAGCAGGCGCCCGCGGTCACCGCGCAGACGCCCGCCCCACCTGCCAGCGCGCCCAGGCAGGCGCCAGCAGGCCCGCCGCCTGCCACCCGCCTGCCCCCCCACTTGCCCACCCAGCTGCCAGCACGCCCACCCTGCTCCCAGCGGGCCCACTGCCAGCTCCCAGGGCCCACTCCTCAGCCAACCAAAACCCACCATGACACCCAGCCAATCAGAAAAGTCCCCTGAAGCAGGGGAAAATTTTAAAAATAATTCTTGGACCCAAGAAGAAGGGCAAATTCAGATTTTACAACCCAGGCCAAATTCTAAAAATATAGAGGAAAAGCTAAAAATAACCCCCAAAGATAAAAATACCTTGACCTCCAGCCAATGGAACCAGGTGAAAAACAACAATCATCTAGGCCTAGACTCCAACCAAACTAGCATCCCCAAACCAAAAATAGAAGTGTTTAAAGCCCAGAGTTGTCATCACCACCTGACCACCCATCCAGAAGAAATTATTGGCCCCAAGCAGAACTGTCTAAAATTCCAACAGATTGCCCAGGAACAAGGGTTTGGCCATCCCTTCAAACACCTATTCCCAAGTTCCATGACCAAACTTTTGGGGACTCCAGTCCCCTGTTTTTACTCCCATTTGCAAAACTTTGCAAGTGGGGGATCACTATAAATAAAGGGTCCCCTCTCAGTAATAGCTTGTGCTATTATTGAGACTAATACCCTCAATAAAGTGAAATTTCCAACTTCAACTACAGTTAAACTTACAGATCAAGCCCCTGCCAACCCTCTAACCCAGTGAAGATGAATCACCTCATCTTCACAGCTGTACTCACAGCTTGCCTTGAGATTGGAGGCTACCAACAGAGTTCAGAGTTCTTTGGCCCCTCCACAGAAGGACTAGGTTATGACCCATACCACAACCCTGGCCAACTTAACTCTTCAAACACTGGACCCTGGCCACCTCTGGTATCCCCCCATTTGACACTCTCCATAGCCATGTATACGTCTGCTTACTACATCCTCACCTACTTTGCTGGGAGCTTTGGACGCTTCAACATACATGCCAAAGTATTTTGTTGGCTAATGACGGTGTATCCCATAATCACCGCCTTGACAGGTTTCCAGTTCTCCAATTTGCTACCATACCTACTCCAAGTGGTGCCCACCATTTTAGGGTATTACAAAGGTTGAGGATATGCCAAAACATTTCTTCAAATTTTTTTGCTACCAGGGCAAGATGCAAGCAAAATTTAAAAAAGTCTGGGAAATAAGGTAGGCACGCTTCTGGCAGCACCCTGCTAGGTCAAGCTCCGCTCAGAGATGCACTCCAAGGCATTGTGCCTGTATAACAGAGCAGTGGCAAGTTATGGGGAAACTTTAACCCTTTAAAGGGTACCACATCAATGCCTTACCAGTAACCTGTTAGTTTTCTGATAGTGATCAACAGGGCTGCAGACAAAGCATTGAAGATGCTAAAAGAGGCAAGTGGCTTATCACTGGCTAGGTTTGAATCTTTTCTTATTGGCACAGGCCGTTGGTGGAACAGCAAGAAGCTTAAAGAGAAGCAGGCAGGCAGTGAGAGATTGTTTAAGCTTCCAAAAGAAAAATCCTGGACAGGGTGAGTATGAAGCAGGGAGTTATTGTCCAGATTGCCCCTGATATTCAAGCCAAAGTTCAACCAATTTGGGAGCTACATCAGAAACCACAGACTGGTGCAAAAGAAGAAAACTTCAAGAGGCCAAATTGAGCCATGCTCACTTTACTAAGCATGGCAAAGGGGTTGTATGCATTATATCACTCATGCAACTATAAAGCAGCAAGTGATCAATGATTATATATATGCAAGAGTGAATTTTAAAGCCCTTGTTAATGCTGATAACTTTCCTTATACATTCAATAACAGCTGAGGCTGCTAATTTAGAGCCAAATTGAGTTGAAGCAAGCCCCTTCATGACAATCAGTGGTATGAAATGATGTTGTCCATGCAGATATGGCTCAGTTAATATAAGTTGGATCTGGATGCATGAGACCTCATTTGAAAGCTCTTTGCAATCCCAGAAACCTTTACCAGGTGATCAAAACCTGTCCAGAACCTTTAACATCAGCAATTGTAATGGGTAAAGGGCCTTGTGATTGATGATCTGCAAGCTCATTGATAATTGTAATTGATATGGATACCCCAACTGATCCTCTTTTCTCATCTCACTTCTATAACTTCCTATAAATGGGCAGTCCTTGACTAGTTGATAGCCTAAGCTATCATCAAAGTCCAACTCAGACCTTTACTATCTATCACACCCATCATAGGGAGTGAGCTCTGCAGTGTCTAACCTAGACGGGCTTTACAGCAATGAAGGGTGTTTGACCAGGGCTGTGAAGTGCTTGATCTATTGGGCAATCAATACCAGCCAGCAAGATTGAATATAAGAGATTTAATCAATCTCAACAATCAGCATGGCTAACTATACATTGAGCTATGCATGCAATCAAAGTGCCACAGCATCAGCAATAAGTGTTACTGGTGTTGAGGCGCCAGCAGGGCCAGGATTGAGCGCTGGAGCACCAGCGGCTTCTGAAATATGCGCTGGGGCGCTGGTCAATGGCAAAAATAACGCCAAGGAGCTGAAATAGATCTGAACCGGAGTTTGGCCCCAAGCCATTAAAGTTTAGCCATCCAAATGATTGCTGCACCAACAAACACCAAGTTCAACATAAGGCAACTAAAAGTGGCAGCTGGGATTTTTATTCTTGGGTTATGAATAAAAGAGACATCTATATCCCATCTGGGATCACCAATTGACACACTGGCAGCAGGCGCCCTTGCGCTAGACAAAGTTCATGACACATATGGCCAAAAATGGGTGGGTTACCCTTTATTCACCATTGCTGCAGAGCTACCATAGAGTGCTAGAATGTCCTAGAAGGCATTGCCAGCAGATTTTAGAGACATGATGAATTCCCTATATAAGATGTGGGCTGAAAGCAGCTGGAGACCTGGTTCTTTACTTCTCTACCCATATAGAATGTAAAGCCACTCCCTCCTTGGCCTTGGATTGGACCGTATTCTCTTGGCACCTGAAGGAATCTGGCCAAGCCTTTGAATCCTATGGCTGACCTGGCACAACAGTTGACAAATCTTTGTCCTGGTGTACCCTTCTCAAGCTCCATCACCCTGGTCTGGTTCTCTCTGCCCAAGGGTGGAGGAATCTCTGATCAATTTGGGTTGGTACTTGGCCTGATGTTGACTGCTTCTAAAGATGATCATATCTGGCCAATCAAACAATGACACACCAGACCCTGTAAATTCAAAGTATCCGCCTCAGCTCCTCTGCAGGAATGTTTATAGGCAGCAATTGATCCCATTCCTCTCTGGAAATCAATCCAAAACTTTGCTGCCCCCTTGGCAATGGGCTGCAAAATTATCACCCAGTGTTGCAACTGAACCTGTAATAGTTCAGTATTTAGATTGGGGAAGACAACTGTTGGAAATTTTGCCATTCATGATCTTTTGATATGGCCTTCAAATATCAATATTTGCAAAGGCTTGATTGGATTTGCTTTTGATTTCAGAGTTTGTTCACCTTCCTCAAATGGGTTGGCATCAATGTCCACCCATTCTGGATTACCCTACCTGCATCTGACTAATCCTGGTACAAGTTCAGTTTAGAATGACCTCATCAGCCACACTGTCTACCCAGTGAATGATCAACACCCTCTGTCTACTATTTAAGTAGAATCATTTTCCTTAATAAAGACAAGTTTATCAACATTTGTGTTGGATTTTATAATCTTCAAGCTTTTCCCTTCCTTTCTGCTAAAAGGAACTCCTCTTTGTTTATTCCAGGAAATCAAGGTATGTGTTCTTAATTTTGCCCTGAAGGACAACCCAAGGCTAGCTTTAAACCTCAAACCTTTTGTAATAAAGATTTCCTGCTGTTTCCTCTTGGATGTTATCCCCAAGATCCAACCACAACAACAAAATTTTAATAGAAAGGGCAAGGATAGGAATAAGATGTAGTTTTATTAAAGAATAGCGTAATTAATATACTATATCAAGAAACCACAATTCCATCAGGGGGTGGCATAGTGGCAGGTTCAACATAAGGTTTGGGTTGGAAATAACTTGAGCAAGGGATCAGGGTGTCAAATAGGAACCACTGCTAATTAGGAGATAGTGTCCGCAATTTGACCCCACCTTCAAACTGATCCATGTTGTTAAATACATCATGGGGCAACTCACTGAGTGCCCCTGTGTATTGTGAGATACATTGGTGGGTGGGGGAGTAAAATCAGTTGAAACATCAGCCAACCAGCGGGTCCCACAACTCCTGGTAGCACTGCCAACTCAAATTGTATCCCTTAAAAGATAAGCAGGCCCATTTCAGGTCCCTGCTTGTCTATTCTTAACAAATAAAGGATTACTTTTATAAACTTTGGTTTTAAGAATCTACTCCCTGGAGTCCTTCTATCAAAAATTATTAGTAACTATTTTGGGTTTTATTATCTCTTTTAATTCCTCATGGCTTCTGCTGGCTCCCTTAGTACTCCTAAGCTTTATGTTAGCGTCAAAGTTTAGCTATTTACCTGTTTTTGCTTTTAGTTTTGAGCTTAGATTTAACTTAGCTTTATTATTAAAATCTTACTTTAATCCCAAATTTTACCTGTTCTTGATCCTAATCAACTTTGGGTCAACACCAGTTGATGTTAAAGCCCTCCCAGACTCTTCCCAAGCTGTCCTCAACCTGGTTAAGGTACCTAAGACCCAAACATTTCTTGTGGTTCCCCTGGTGGTATTAAATTCTGCTAATTATTATCACTCTAGTCCCCCTCTGATTATCCAAAAACTTTCACAAAATTAAATATGCTGCTTTCTGTGGTAAAACTTGCAATTTTTACTCTTGCCTTGCCTTGCTCTTGATCTGGGCCACCTCATCTGAACTCTGGGGACATATATCTTCCTCTGCCTACCTTACAGGAGAGAATTTTTCCAAGATTTTGTATCCCTATGAAAATCCACATGGAAGTATTTTGTAGGCAAGGGCTATTCTGGCCACAATAAAGATTGAATGCCTAGAAACAGGTAAATGTTGGTTAGTTTATTGATGTGTGTAGGTTGGGGCCAATAGAGATGGGAGATCTAAGCCAGGAAAGGGGAGAAGGGTAGTTTCAGGACTCTGGAATAATATGGTAGGCTTGATCATTATTCTTCTGACTGATTGGCTAAGATGACCAATTGTCATGAAGCTGGAAAGCTTAAGAAGTATCAGCTGATCTTGTTCCTGGCCTTGGGTAATCAGTGCTCTTATTATTACTCCAAAGATTGATCCTGATCCAATAATGGTTCTTCATTGGATCAAACCTGAGTAAACAGGCTTGATGATTCATGATTATAATCACAGAACGCTCCTCAGCCAATAAGACAGAGGGTTCTTGAATAATAATGCAAGATGGCTACTGCCAAACATTTGCGCTTGAAGACACATCAAAATCTATGATTAATATAGAAGGTCGTTCAGAAGAATACTGCATGATGCAAAAACCCAGTTTACAGGGTAACTAAACTTGCATATGCATAAACTGCCAACAAGATGCTGCCATTACACTGATAAGATAAGCTGAGGTCTGGTAATTTATTGAAGTCTAATGCTAGACTGGCATGGCTGCCTAACTCTGGGGGCTGAAACTAGCAGTCTGGGGAACAGATATACTGACTATTAAGAGTTGGAAGCGTCAGATTATAATCTGGCAAGAGGGCTTATCCACCCTATATTGTAATACCCAAGTATTGAGGGTAAAACTTTAGTAGTATAAGATGTCAGGTTAGGCAGCTCAAAGCTGTTCAAGGCATAGACAATTGGATAGAAGTTTACTGCCTGACAGAAGGCTTTGGTAAGGATGTTGCATTGTCTAAGGCTGACAGCAAGGTACAGTAGCGTAGCTGCAGGGATCACGTAAGTAGCCAAGTTGGGAGTTAGGCAAGATGACGCCAGAGGTGTCCACGTGGTCAAAACCATTGAGTTGAGGTGAGTTGGCTCATTGTATGATATCCCTTTTGGTCCCTGTGGTTCAGGACCAAACTGAGCATTGGTTGGCTGGTGGCCCCCTATCCCCAGGTAAGCTGTCAAAACAGCTGTGAAGATGATGTAGTTCAGCTTCTGACTTGGGGAGGGGTAGTGGGTTTAGTGAGGTTACTTGCTTAGCCTGGGTAAAGGATTTATTAATGTGATAATATTGAGGAGGATATTCACTCAATGATAGCACAAACTATCCTTGAGGGGTTTGTCTTTATTTATACTAGTGGACCTGCAAGGCATGATTATTGGAAGTCATAGCATTGGGGAACCAAGAGTCTGAGTTGCATCTGTTATTTGCTTTTTCTGGATTGGCTTAGGTGGCTGGCAATTGAGAAGGCTTGGCTGGATCCAAGTTTGCATTGGCATAGTGCAAGTTTGGTCTTCTTCATGCATCAAATTCATTTACTGAAATTGGTGCATAATTTTCATTGTTGGAGAGACTGTCAGTCCATTCCCCATTTGATAGGCCCCCAAATTGGGTAGCAGTTCCTCCCAAGTTTGGCTTTGGGGAAATTGCCTTTCCTGATTTCCCGATCTGGCTATTTCCCAAAGGAGTGGATGGGGACTGGCCTGCTGGCATGGGAGGGCAAAGGCTGGCAGGTGACTGGTAAGTGGCAGGCTGGCTCATGGGTGCCTGGTTTGAGGATAGCCTGCAGGTGGGGCTGGCAAGAGTGGTGAGCGTCTGCATGTTGGCGGCGGGCAACAGCTTGGTAGTGGAGGGCTTCTGTGTGGTGGTGGTGTGTATCTGCTTGGCAGCGGCGGACGTCTGCTTGGTGGTGGCGGGTGCCTGCACATTGACAGCGGGCAACAGCTTGGTTGCAACAGGCTTCCACATGGTGGTGGCATGTATCTGCTTGGTGGTGGCAGAGGCCCGCACAGTGGCAGTGGACATCTGCTCAGTGGCGGTGGGTGCCTTCACGTTGGTGGCGGATGAAAGTTTATTGATTACACAACTATAAGTGTCAGGAATATTCCTGACATATATAAGGTGCTCTCCTGATTAGAGATCAAGCAGAATATTCACTTTGAAGATAGAGATTGAATATATCTATTTATTGTATCACTACTAGTCAACACCTAGCAGTCAGAAGTATCCAAATAGACTGCCACCAGCTATTTGCAGACCCATGTATTTCTCCTACGTACTTGGAACACCACCAGGCCGTAGCTCTGCCTAGACCCAATTGGTAGCAAAGATTGTCCTCATACAATCTATATCAACATCCCAACCATAATGAACATTAAAGATCTTTCCTCAAGACCCCAAAATCTTGACAGGTAGCCTTTGGTTTATGTGATGAAATGTTAAAAAGGTCCTGGATAGCTGGAAAAGGATGCACCAAAGGAGTTCTGAGATCCTAGGACCAACTTCAGGGGCTGTGCAGTTGAAAAACTTTACCTAGACTGGTGTGACAGAAATTGACAGATAATAAGAAGCAGTCTCCATGTGGTGGGGAATTACTACCCAAATCCACATGGAGTTGATGATTAACCACCAACAAAGCTTCAGATACCATTTGGTAAAATTCCCAAATGAGATACTAGGGCTAAGCAGAATGATTAACCCCAACCAGAAAAGTCCTAGATAAATGGCCTATGAGAGAATTAGAGTGTCTTTTGTGTAAAACTTGGGACATTGAGAAGTAATAACCATCTCTGGTTTGGATTATGCAGAAAAGACACCAAGATTCTGGGTCATTGGAGTAACATTGGGAGGCACCAACAGCAAAGTACCAACAACAGGTCCCCATCTTCCAGTAATGATTTAACTTATGATCAAATTATACGGGATGTAGCAGAGTAGGTTACTAAGGGGTGCACTGTAAAATAAAGTTAGAACAGGAGAATATTTGGATTATTTGAGTAAATTTTTAGGGAGGAATCAACTCTTAAGAGTTGAAACAGTGAAAATTATTCAATATATATCAAATTTGACTAAGCAATAGCACCTGGATCCTGGACTCCTATTTCTTCCACATTTTCAAGTGAGTATCTGGTCCAGTTTTCAAAGAACCCTTGAGTGACCAACTTCTGATGACCATGCTGATAAATAATATCATATTAGATGACCCTCAAATTACGTCAATTTATCAACTTCAGCTTACAGGGGGAATCAGATTCAACTGGCAAACTGGAGCAGCCATAACCCATTTTCAATCAACTGTTTGATTCAAGTCTTTTAAATTAGTCAATTTTATTAAAGGGTTTCTGGCTTTTCAAACCTTCCTACTTGGCTGAATAATTCCTGGCATTATGGAATTTACTGTGACATTGTTGGCCCCCATCCCAAGGCAGGCTGTAAGGACAGCCAAGAAGATAAGGTGGTCCATCCTCTAGTCCTGGGGAAAAGCAGACAAAGCTTAGTGTCTTTAACTTTCTAAAGTGTAAAGTTTTAGTTGATTTATGTGATAACAATTGAGGGGTAATTTGCTCAATGATAGCACAAACTATCATCAAGTGATTGAGCTTTATTATATACTATCAGCCTTGGTGAGGCATGAATAGTGAAAAACATTGAACAGGGAACCCTAAATACTTGCTGCTGTCTGGAATTCCTTTTTGAGAGTGGGATTGGAGGGGATTTGTAAGCAATGAATTGTTAATCTCTGACTTGTATTGGTTTGGTGTCTCTTCAGCACTGTCATGCACCCAAATTCCACTTCTGCAATTACTGCATTGATGGCTTTGCAGGGCAGCCTGTCAGCCTCATCCAAATTTGGTAGATTCCAAATTTGGGCAGCACTTTCCCCTGAATTTGGGTTTGGGAAAATTGCCTTTTTTGGTTTCCCAATTAGGCAGTTTCCCCATCTGGCGGGGTTGGACAGTCCTGCTGTGGGGGGTGCACCACCTCCTGTGGCTGGCGGGGTGGAGGGAGCGGGCACGCACAGGAGAGCTGCCAGGCTGGGCATGCAGCCGGCAGTTGGCTGTGCAGTCTGTGGTTGGCTAGCAGCTGGGGTATAAAAATTGAATTTTTGAATTTTTGAATTTTTAAATTCCTTTTTCAAAACTTGTTGTTTTTTGGCAGTTTTCCCAATTAAGGGGAACTGCTACAATTTTTTGTCTTGACTTGTAAGGCCAATTGTGCACAAAATATTGTCTTGTAAAAGATTATTGTCAGGAATATTCCTGACAAAAGGAAGCACAGGCAGAAGGACTTTCCAAAAGGAGAAAAGTGGAAAGGCACAGTAGAAAGAGCCACACAATAAAACAACTGGTTTCACGTGCCTTGTCTAATGAAGGCAAGTGGCAATATTTTCATTGTCCTATTTATAGCCCCAGAAGTAAAGCCCATACCTGATGTGCAATCCAGATACACTTTGCACACCTGTTTTTAGGCGTTTTTAATGTATTTAACCCTGCTAAAACCATGTCAAGATAGGGTGATTGCGTGATTGTTTTGTCGCTTAATCCCTAAGTGGATGGCTTATTGTCTAATACATTCAGGATCTGCAACAGGGAACAAGGGTTTGATCCTATTTAAATTACCCAATGCCAGCCCTCACCAACCAGACTTTTGGGTTCACCTATCTACTGTTTTCACTCCCACTTGCAAAACTTTTCACAGTAAGAGATACTCTAAATAATGGATCACCTCTCAATGATGGCTAGTGTTATTATTGAGAGCAATAATTCTCAATAAAATATCTTTTAAATCCCCACTCTTAGCCTAAATCTTAGACTAATTAATCTTACCCTCAATCCCCAACCAGTGAAGATGAACCACCTCATCTTCACAGCTGTTCTCATAGCTTGCCTAGGGATTGGAGGGTATCAGCAAGGACCTGTTGCCTTTGGGGACTCATCAGAAGAGTTGGGACAAGAGTATTATGAAGACCCCATCAAACTCAATTCTTTATACACTGGCTCTTGGCCTCCTCTGGTGTCCCCTCATTCCACTCTGTCTGTTGTTGTGTACACCTCTGCCTACTACATCTTGTCCTACTTTATAGGTAGCTTTGGAAGATAAAACACTCATGTCAAGGTGTTCCAATGAATGATGGCCATCTACCCTATTGTCACTGCCCTGATGGGTTTCCAGTTCACCAATATTCTTCTGTACCTGCTACAGGTAGTACCTACTGCACTTGGGTATTAAACTTAGGCTCTGGTGAAGATTTAGGAGGTTGATGGGTGTTTTTGCCTTTGAAGGCTTATTTTTTTGGAGGTTTCTTGGCCTTGAGAATATTGGGTTTGCCCTTAAAGGTATTGGAGACCTTGGATGTATATTTGGGAGTAGACTTGGGAGGCATCTAGAGATGAATTATCATAAAAATGAGTGCTTTGGGGGCAGTTTCTAAATAAAAGAATCTGGATGTGTAAAAATAAAAGTATAGAACATTTTTATATGGAATTTTAAAGAATAACTGAAAAAATGTAGCATCAAAATTCCATTTTTTCTTGTGGCGTAAGCATGCAAACCTTTGAGCTTTGGATGTAAACCTGTAGTCAAAATGGCATATTTGAGATGCTGTAATTGTGATGAAGTGGCTCAAAAAACTTAAGGAATTTGAATATATTTTATTTTAGTTTAAGAAATTCATGGTGGTGCCATTACAACTGGGACAAAATGTAAATCTTGAATATCTGAAAAACAAACTTATAAAACTTGGGTTGAAAATTACCCAGCTGTTTAGAAGAGACCAAAATACATGCATGTAAGTTTTAAGAAGTTTTCTTACATTTTTTGAACAAGTGATTTTTAGTGGTAAACAATAATTTTTAAAAGCATAAACAATAATTGAGATTGGGGAGCTGATATAGCATCCTATGGCATCATATGTAGTTTTCCCTTATTTTCCCTATACATTGTGAGTGCAACAAAACAATTGGGTGATATGAGACCCAATAAAATTTGAAATAATGTAAATTTTGATGTCATAATTACCAATTTACATATATAAAACACTAATAAAATCTTTTATTGTGAAGATAATTTTTAATTTATCCCTGTATAAATAAGGAATCAAATGAGTTGTTACAGAAGTATCAACTTCAATTTCCTGATCAGGAATCAAACCCTTGCCCAGCCATCAGGTGGGGGAGCAGGTGGCAGGAATCTGACTGCACCTGGATTCCCTTTGTAAGAAAATATATAGGTTCAGGAACCATTAACACCCTGCCAGCAGCTGTGAGGCCTTTCCTGGGCCCCAAAAGCTACGCCCAAGCCTTGGCCAGTTTGGATGAGCCTGGTGTCAGGGACCCACTTGATAGGAAACAAGTTTCCTATCTGATGAGCCAAAGCCCCTAAGTTGAGCCCTGTTATTACTGATCCAATGGGTACAGTGATTGTGGAAAGATGGCCTAAGTGGCCCAGATAGACAAATCTCCCCATCATAGAGCTGAAGCAACCTAGCAGGTAGTATCCCACCACATAGGTCAACAGGTAGAATGAAGCATTGGGTCTAACCAGCAAAGGTTCTGCTGGAGGAAGAGGAGTGGAAGAACAACCATAATGAAATTTGCGCCCTCAGTGACCAGAGGGATATTTAAACCAACCATTGGCAAGGGATTCCTTCTGGTGAGCATTGTCTGGGGATGAATTGTGCCAGTCAGTAGTTGGAGTTGGGTTCTCTGAGGCTAGCACCAAAGGCAAGAAGGAAGCTAGAAACCAGAACAGGAATAAAATTCCTTTCATGGTTTCAAAATAAGTAATCAGAAGATAAGTGTGGGCAGATGTGGAATAGAAATAAGTCTTTATTGTTGGAACAATTGAAAATCATGAAAGAAGAGTTTCTTAAATACACTGATCTGCAGCCACAAACAAATAAGAGGGAAATTGAAAATGAGAGGAATTAATTTCAAGTTTCCTGAAATGAGTGGCTGGGGATATTCTTATTACCATCGATATGTAGCTGGATCCAAATAATATGTATTATCTTTAAGTGCAAAGAGAGGTTGATCATTTGTGCCACAAGAACAAACAAAATTAAGCAGTGCTTAAACTTAATGTTACCCTCACACAAGTACAGAGCCTGGCCCAAATGTAGAGTGGGTGAGGTAGAGAGCAGCAACAATGATAAAAGCAACCAATCATCTTTTGAACGGTAAGTGACATGTTTAGGTGACTTCTTAACACTTGCAGAGACAGACCTGAAGTTGGAAATCAAAGTCAACTGACTTGAATCAATATATATAGGTAATTTAAGTTGATTCTCAGTCTTTGAACTAACTGTTAACTTCACTTTAGGGTTCTGGGTTTGATCCCTGTTCTGGTGAGTGTTTGACAAAATGGTTGAGTCATCCAATACTTTTTTGGCTTCTAACTTGATTGGAGATATTAAATTTATAATTTCATTAATAAAAGAAAAATTGTTGTAGTCAGGGAAGAATTCCTTGACACCTGGACAGTCTAAATTTAGCTGTCCAGGGCTCCCAATTCAAGCTCACCCTCCATTTAGTAATTTGGGGTTTCCAATTGGGAACCCCTTTTTTAATCAAGTTCCCCAGCCTCAGGAATGCCTGTCAGGCCTGCCTGAATCTAGTAATCAAATTGAAAATGGCCCCATGATACCTGTAATCAACCTTGCCACAACCAATGTCCAGCCAAGAAAAGATAGCCCACTAGCAAGCCAAACAGCTGTTACCAAAGACCTTAAAAATATTGACAAGCCAGCCAAACAGACAACATAAGTTGGGATGCACAACCATGCCACCCAGATAGCACAAGAAGAATGCCCAGAGACACCTTTATGTGAGTGATTATATAAGTCAAGAACATCTGTGAGATTCAGTATTGTCATTTTTACCAAACAAAGTTTGTTATGAGCTTTTGGTTCACCAACCTATTTCCTTACATATTTCTGATACTATTACATCTTCAATTGTCCAGATACCAGAACTCAACCTCAGGAGTTGAACATCAAGCCCCAGCTGGAGACCTAGAAGCACCTGATTATTAATGCTCCCTGATGCTCCGTTTGATCCTTTAATTTTTACAGAGTATCCCCCTAACCCCAACCATGAACCCTAAACTTTGGAAAACTTGCAGTGATATACCCGCCCAGACGCTCTCAAAGATCCCTACCAAATTGTCTGTGATGGCAAGGAAAGTACAATATATCCTTTGATATTCAATGGGAAATACAACCATTCTTCCACCTACTTGGTCCCAATGAAGCCACCCCTGACACCCCAACCAACTGTCTCAACCCCTCCCACTTCTGATGCCATTGGCCAGAGTAGTCAATTCCTGGGAGTGCTATACCTGGAACTCAATGGATTGATTGATTCTGTCTTGCCAGAGGCTAGATCATGGGCTGTGGCTGGGAAGACCTTTTTCTACCTGGTAAAGTTAGGTCCCATCATCTGGTGGGCCATGCCCACACCTGCTTTTGCCCCTCCTTCACCTGAAGGGGCAGCCCAGTACTCTTGGTATCCTGACATGCATGTAGCAAAGGTGGTTTTTTAATGGGGCTGATAATTAGCAGTAGGACTATCTTAGCGGTGTTGCTTTAGGTTGTTCTTACTATTAGTTTCAGGAAGCCAGGCATAGATAGAGCCATTAGGTGACTCAGGATGGGGTACCGCCAGGCCATTGGGTAATGCCCACCATAGGATGGGTGCTAACTTGATAATGTAAGATACAGATTGCCCAAGTAAAGACCAGGAACCAGAGTTAGGGACCATGGAATCCACCAATCCTGTCAAAGTAATATAGAGTACTCCAAACAGTTGGGTAGATGTGGTCTCTGCTGAAGCGGTAGGCTTCATTGAGTGGTCTGGTTTTGGGGTTAAGGGCAGGGTCATGGGTACAAAGTAGGCAGGTAGGTAATAGTACTTGTCTTTGAACAATCTTGGCGGCCTCATGTACCACTTTCCTTTGTGTCCTATGTATTTGGTCTCTCTAGTCCTTGCCAAGGGGTCAGCAATGAGTATGTTCTCCAAGTTAAACTCCAAGTAGGCGGGATCAGGCAGGTATTTAGTGAAATGCACAGGTCCAAAGGGGGCTCCAGGGGGACGGTATAGTGCCAGAGGTGGGTTGGTGGGTTGGTCTCTAGATTGGATGGTTGCCTGGTTGTCTACTTGACCAGAGTTGAGATAAAAGATCACTAAAAATAAGTAAGGTAGGATTTTCTTGAACCAAAGGTTCATAAACTTTATTATCAAAAATGACAATATGGTTATCCCCATAACGCCAGGGTTCTTATACCAAGTGATTTTGCTCCTTCAATTTTTGCAGACTTCAGGCCTGTGGACAATTTACTGGCAGGGCTTGGATATTGGCTTAGTGGTTTGGGGGTGATGGATCCTGGTTATGCTTGCTCTGTTGAACATAAGTGGTGATGCTTTGTTCTGACGCTGCTGTTCACCATATCACCTGAGCCAGCCAATTGCATTACTCATTCTGGACTGGAGAATGGCAGCAGCTGGTGATTATTGGTAGGGCTAGAAGTAGGCCTTGTCTTAACCTTCTTTAGGCAAGCCACAACCTCTGTGTAGGTTTGGGTCTTTGGTGGTACAAGGTTGGCAGCAATCTGGTGACCATTCAGGGAATCACCCTTAAGAAGCTGGTGAGTTGTGGAGTAATTCAACAACTTGAGTTTGTGACTCAATGAGTTGGTGGGTCCTCATCCATCCTGGGCAACTTGATTGGCCTTTGGAGGGTCAGGGTACAATTCCAGGGTTTTGTATGTTGATTTCAAACTTTCAGTCTTGATATTTGACAGGCTGACAGATTCTTGTTCATCCTGGTTGGGGCAAGGCATCATTGGCGGTCCAGGGTTTGGCCCAACTGTAAGGTCTTGCCCATAGTGGTGCAAGGTTATAAACTAGTGTGTGTAAGGCATTAGGATTCAGATTTAAAAAGTATAAAAAGATGGGAACTGTCTGCAAAATAATCTTACAGAACCCTGCTAAAAACCTACACTAAGTTACAAAAGGAGTGATTGAGTTTAATAACCCTAAGCAAAGAAGATAAAATAAAGTGTTTAATAGTGAACAATTTGTAACTAAGGGAATGTTGATATTTGGATATTCTTCATCAGCAAATTGGTACATATAACTATTGAAAGATTCCTTAAGGGAAAATAATGGATACAACAGTATAAGGCTTGTTATTTTACAAGTTCCATTTGTTCAAGGAAAGAAAAAGCTAAACTTTAAAATGAATTTAATAAAAATGTATAAATTTCTAAAAATTAAGATCTCAAGTTTAAATTAGATAAAGAATTAAAGGGTAGAAATCACTTAGAATTTTGGCTTAAAGCCTACTCTTCACAAGTTCTTTATTATATAGGCTTGTTTTGTTCTCAGTTTAAAGTGATAGGCAGGGAGGGAAACAGCCAAGAAAAGGAGCAACTGGAGAAAACCTGTGCAGAACCTGGAGCAGAAGGAGAACTGAAAAACCCAACAGACATTGCAGATCAGCAATGTGAAAACTGGAGAAGCGGCAACGACGTAAGCGGGAGTTTTGAAAGGTGAGTGATGATGAAAATATTCTAACTTTAAAGTAGAAATATATGATAAAATAGAAATAGGAAAGACAGAGCAACGACAACGACAATTTGAACGTGAATAGCGTAAAACAAGGTAACTAACTTAAAGTACTTAATTATTTAACAATTTTAACTAAAATTTTCAAATATTAAAAAAGAAAAGAAAATATTAATCAAACCAAAAAACAAAGAAGTATCTAAGAAGCCTGCCCTTTGGGGCAGGGCATGGCACCAACAGGCAGTCTGGCAGGCTCCCATCTACCCTGGTCAGCACAAGACTTTTCCTGAGGCCCAGGGTTTGATTCCCAGGTTTTCAATACAAGGATTGAAATGTCATTCATGATAATTAGTGTCTTGGATTAATACTATGGGAACATCTTCTGGCAGCATACAAAACACTTTGGTTTAGTGGTGATATGGGCTTATTTAAGTGATAAATGGTGTAAATTTGAGATGGCATAAACACGCCTCACACCAAGTGTTTTCATATGTAAATAAAGTTAGCGGAATAAGGTTTAATCAATTTGGCTCAAATGATTAGTCAAGATGCTGTATTATAAATTTACATTTGGGGATTTTAACTGCTTCATTTTTCTGATTCAATATCCCTAATGCAAAAAATTGCCACCTGGAAATTAATCTGAGATGGCATAGTTTGAGATGGTATACCTATCGTAAAATCAGTCAACATAGCAATAATAGATGGAACATCTTCCTAGCCCTATATCTTAGGTTTGCTAAACTGTCCTTGAACTTCAGTCTACATAGCCTTAAGCTTCTGTGGGAGTGAATCAAGAACTAGCCAGTGTAAAATGTAGCTTTAAGTTTTATTGTTGATTTATTTCCCTATGGAAAACCAGAAAAGGCATTCTACATGCTGGAGCTACCCCTTTTTTAAAAAAGATAGAACTTTATTAAAGCTCTTAAAGAGCAGTGGTAAAAGAGCTGCGGCCTTAAGGAAACATGCTGGAGCTACCCATTGGATGCCCAAAAAGCATTTTGGGTTGGATCCTTAGATGGTGAGCGGATTGATAAATTTGAAACTATTTGAAGTGATTGGTATTTAATTTAGGATTTATACTGTTGCGGATTAAACTTTTAGGATGAGCGATGGCATGATTAGCCTGAGAATGGCTTGGAGTGTCCACCAAGAACAAACCTCGCTACGCAAATGCTCCGTGTAGCGACAGTCAGCCCAGAGCATGAAAGCCTGTCATCATTCATTTTCTTAAAGGGACCAGTTAAAGTTACTTTGAAGTAAATTGCAGTTTATTGACATAGGTTCGTGTTCCTTGTTGCAAACATTTTTTTTTTTGGAAATTTAGGGTTAGTTGTCAAATTTAACTTCTGGCTGGCGTCTTTAACTTATGGGGCTCCATTGTTATTTTAATAAAATCCCTTTATTAGCTTTTGCTTCTTTCCGAAGTTGTGTATACATGCTGCGCTGGTTGAATGCATCTATTATACGCTCATGTGGATTCATTGACCCACTTTTTACTGCTTCGACTAAGAAAACCATAACTCAAAAAGATTTGAACAATTCATAGGCAGGTGTAAAATTTAATCGAGCAGCTTCGGTTTTTTAAAATGCCTTGATGCTATTTTTCCTTGTTAGACTTTTTATTTATCTCAGCAAGTTAATTATCCTTAATCATCACAAGCTTTTCTTGTTAGTCTTCTTTCTGTGGACTGATATTTATTTTCCTTAGAAAATGAGATGTCTCAAAATCAAGGAGCTCGTAAGAGCCAGAAGGCAAGAGACTTGCTCAAAGCATACTATGGCCTAGGTTCCCCTGCGATTTCTCAAAAGATGGAAATTGACTCTAAGGATTTCGATGCCAAGGAATACCTGGGTGGACTATTTCAAAAAAGTTCGCTATCTCAGATGATCCAAACCGATAGCAAGTGTCTAAAAGAGATCAAAATGCTTGACAGCGATCGCAAGAACCTTGTCTATGAAAATTATTCACGATTTATTCGTGCCAGTGAAAGCATCACCAGCATTAAAGATAATATACAGGATATATCCTCAGAGCTTAGATCAGCTTCAGTAAGCATCGATAGCCTCGCAAGTACCTTAGAAAACATCGGAACAGGTCTGCATGAGAATAAGACAAAACTGGATCTTGTTTACCGAAAAAATGCAACGCTTAAACAGTTTCAATTCATACTTGAACTTCCACGCCGCTTGTCTCAACACATCACAGCCGGCCGTTATGCTGATGCAGTTCGCCAATACTCCTATACCTCCTCCTTACTAGAAAAATACCGCCAGCTTTCCATCTTCTTAAATATCGAAAACGAGTGCCATAGCATCATGCAAGAGGCTGAACGCTCTCTATGGGCTCAAGCAAGAGACATGAACCGCCCGATTAAAGAGACCATTGAGTTACTGAACATTATCATGATGCTGAGAAAGGATTCGGCTTATGAAACTTTTAAAGTCCTGAATGAAACTTGCTTCATCAAGCTCCATGACATTCTCGATCAGCATGCACAGACCTTTAGAAGCAGAGATTTACTCTCTTTTGGCCCTCTTGAAAGGTTCAGAGAAATACATGAAGACTTTTTACCAGATTTTGAAACGTTGATTGTGGGATTCAGCGAAATGGTCAAACTTGACCAGGACACTGAAAATCAATTGTCAGAAATCAAGGCCCTTTTCCTTAAACAGGTCGAGAGCCTGTTTGATGAAAAATATGTTCGATTGATATTTGAGTACGCAGAAGTATCTTGGCAGGACCTTTCGCTGACAAACCTAACTGCGGCAACTTCTAAACTCACGCTATGGTTAGAAGAGCTCTCCACGTATGATGGGTTGAGTGGCCAAAGTGCCCTAATGAATTGTTTACAACGTGCTCGAATCTGCATTTGTGATTGGGAGAAACGCCTCCTTGAGGATGCATTTACTGATGTTGTGGAAGGGTTTAAAAGAAAGGTCAAAGAAAGTTACCCGATGACATACCCTGTTGAAGATCCAGCATCTCTCCAAAGTTCTCTTTTGGCTTGTAAAAATTGGCTTCTTGATATACTTTTAAATAAAATACGGCCCAAGCTGGAACTTCTGCTTTCATCAGATCTCGGATTCTGGCAGCTCTCAGGGACATGGGGCTTCTTCTTCCGTTATCTACAAACCTCTTTCCGACGCCTTTGGGAGTCTTTACTGGTCATCCCAGATCCCAAAAGCCTCTTGTCATCGAGGCTTTTGTTGGATCTCCAGTCCGATGTACTACAAGCCATTTATGATGCCTACATTGGAGGCCTAATACGTGAGCTCGCCATTCCTTACTCACATCAGCCTAGTCAAAGCGAAGTGGCTGATGATTGGTTAAGCGATCTCTTCTATTTACATGATAAGGCATTGGCTTACTGCCAGGAGTCAATGAGGTCTCACACTCTAGTCATTGGTGCCCGCTTCTCTCAGAAGTTAGTCAATCACATCTGCACCCATGACTGGGCTTCTTGCCCCGAACCAACTTCCCCTTCGTCTGTATTCAAGGACATTGTTGAAGATACCTTCATTATTGAGGCCAACATTGGAGCCCTGTTCCCTCCAAAGCATGAGTCCGAGTTTTCCCCCGATACTATCTCCCTCAACTCGGAAATCCGCTCTCCCGAGCGACGCTCATCCCTGGCTCTATACCATAGCCCTCGCCAGGTTGCTTCTTCAATCCGCAGCAGCTTCAGTACTTCTGGACCAATGAGCACCCTACCCGGTCTCAATCGAAAGCTTAGTGCTGCTGTCCCTCAGTCCAATGAAATTGCTCATAAACAATGGCAGGCTCGCATCAATCGGTTATTTTCTGAGCGCATTGAGATATTCGGGGACGTTTTTTACTCTCTTAACGGAGTGCTTGGGGCTATATTCAAGATTGCCATCAAGGTAACTCCAAACGTTTCTTCTCAACTCAACATCCTCAGGCCTCAGTTGAAGCTATCCGCCTCTCGGCATTTGGCACAAATGGCTTCCAGCAGCTTCAAGTTGACTTTGCGTTTCTCTCTCAAAGTATTCCATCCTCTATCACTACAGACATGTAACCCCCTCAAACCCTTTAAATGCTGATATACTGTAGGGCCATATCAAGCTTGATAGAAGAGGCTGTTATCAGCGGTGCCAAGCGATGCTGCCTGCCTAAGCATATGGATCCTGAGGTAATCAATTGACCCCTCCGAGTTGCATCCTAACTTTGATTTCAGATTCTCAAAGCCATTGTGAGAAATTCATCATAATAACGAAACCACTTCCACCTGTAAACAAAAGCCATTTCTGTTTTGTAACCATATCATAAATAAGACTAATTCCACTTTCAACTTATCTAGAAGTAACCTTTTAATTAATTCATATTAAAGAACACCCATGTGAGCCAATATTCACGGGATTGATTCCTGGCAATAAGTAATGCCCAATTAAAAACTCATACAAGAGATTATAATATTTGATCCTTGGCGTGTTGCTCATAGCAGCATAGGGTACTAGATGGTTGTCCCGTCCAAGGACAGAATTAAAGTTGAATTTAATAAATTAATTAAATATATTTTATTGTATTTTTAGGCTTGGAGTACTTATTACGTGTTTAATTAAAGTTTTATCTAATTGCTTTATTAAAAGGTAGTTTCAATTATATTTATTTAAATTTAAAATTACAATTGTATATTCCAAGTATAAATAAATACTAAAACTAAATAAGTGTAGTATCACCATTAAGTTTAGTAAAAATAAACTAATTATTTGAAATTTTGTATTTGATTTTCAAATCCCTTTACAATATAGAGCTGATCTACAGCTTTAAAATAAGCTATTGGGCATCAAAATCGGCTTAGTATTCACCGAGATACATTGATTCTAGTTTTTTAGTGTGCATTAAAAGTAAATTTAGATAATTTCAAATCGAGTCCGAGCCTTTGATTATGACGCGAACCCGATTCCAGCACTTAACTATATATCTCAGCATCTAGAGCAGCTAGAGCTACCATTTTGGTACCATTTTGATCAGAATTATCTGAAAATTGATCTACGTCCTCTAAATTCCATGAAAATCATTATATTGAATCATAACTTTATCATAGCTAGTTTATACCACTGATGTTCTTTTGGGATGAAGCTGTGGCAAGCAAGGTTTACTCTAAAACAATATGCAGCCACTTGGATCAGGTGATGCATCCAAGTGGAATGTTCTATTACTTTACTTTGGAATAGATCAATTCTGAACTTCCAAGCCAACCATCCTGTACTTAAACTAAAATTTATTTATCTTTTTCAATTTAATATATTTAAAACTGATCAAGCTCTCTTTTCATTGGCCAATTCAATCATAAGCAGAGTTTAAACATCCAAGCATATAAAAGGATCTTAAACAATTGCTGCTTCCTTTCTAATTTTAATCCACCCATTCTAGAGTCAGGTAATCTATACAGATAAGCCACTTTGATATGGTTGAATGGGATTAGCCACTAGTTTAAAAATCAAGTAATTAAATACAACTTTATTAAAGTTTGAGTGGCTTATATTTCACTTCAGCATAAGTTAGACCACACTCCACTAAATTCAAACTGTGTACTTTCAAAGATGCATGTAAGGGATTGAATGTAAGGATGAGCCAAATTGAGCTTTTGGCTTAACAATCGACTGTTAAAATCAAATTTAACTAAAAATCAATTCAGTCAAATCCCTTACAGCTTGAGCCCACTCAAGGTGACATTACAGACAGACAGACTCACTGTCAGGCACCCACTTGAGAGGGAACAAGTCCCCAATCTGATGAGCCAAGGCCCCTAAGTTGAGCCCTGCAATAACCAAACCAATAGGAACCGTAACCATAGCCAGGTGACTGAAGTGTCCTAGAAATTTAAACTGACCCATTATTGAACTGAATCTACCCAGCAAGTAATATCCTACCAGATAGGACAACAGGTAGAAGGAAGCATTTGGTCTCATCAAGGAAGTTTCATCAGGTGGAGGTAGAGTTGTGGACTGACCATACTAGAACTTTTTTCCCCAGTGACCAGAGAGATATTTGAATCAACCATTTGCCAGGGACTCCTTCTGGTGGGAGTCATCAGGAGAAGAATTGTGCCAGTTGGTGGTGGGAGTTGGATTTTCAAGGGCCCATACCACAGGAAGGCAAAGAACTAGAAACCAGAACAGGAATTGACTTCCTTTCATGGTTTCAAAAAAGAGGGTGCAAGAAAAAAGTGTAGACAAGCTTAGAATAGAAGGAATAGCTTTATTATTGGAACAAGTAAAATTAGAGATATCAAACTCCCTTAAATACCAAGCTGGCTATTTTAAAAACCTTTGAGAGGATATTTGGAATTGGGAAGGGATAAAACAAGTCTTACCAGGCTTATGGCTAGGGAGAGGTTTTGCAGAACTAAATGTTGTAAATGAAGCTTCATAATAATACATATGGAGTATATGATAGAGGAGCTGAAACTACAAGATAGTGGTGTAAAATAAGGCACAAGGTGGCTTGAATATGTAACACTGTAACTAGGATATGGCACAGCAGGAACCTTCAAAGAGTGGTTTCAAAGTTGTCATCAGTAGATGGAGTAGCCAATCAGAGTTTGAGCGGTAAGTACTGTTACTTAATATTGTACTAACATTTTCTAACTCAAAGGGGAAAGCCAGAGCAAAAGTTGAATGACTGGTGTCCATATAATTTGGTAGTGGAAGTTTAAAGATTAGTTTGCTATTAATGTTGGGTTTGTTCTTAGGGGTTTGGGTTCAATCCCCATCTGGCTCCAGTTCTGGAGTTCCAATAGTGTTAAAACCTTTGTTATTGACTGGTTTTTCCTTAATAGTTACAATAAAAGGTTCTATCATTTCAGAGTTGTCAAGGGAAATTCCCTGCCACTCACTTATATATATATATATTAATTTCATAATACATGATTATTTGAGTTTTTGTTTTACCCTATTGTTGAGTATATACTTCTGGGAAGTATATTAAATGAGACAAAGGGGAAACTTAAGAAGAGAATGTCAATTTATTGGATATGAGTTTAGAGTACAGTAGTTTTTAAACCTGTTGAGATAAACATATATTAGTCAGTTTAGAACACATGAATTCAGTCTAAAAACGAAACCAAAAATTAAGGAATTTATATTAAATTACAATATATTTGGATCCGCTTTGATTTTGTTTTTAGACTGAGTTCATGCGTTCTAAACTGACTAATATATATTTATCTCAACAGATTTGAAAACTACTGTATTATATAGTATCATGAGAAGCCACATGCCGTCCATGTACATCATGGCAGTCATGGGGCTTGTCCAAGTAGTGTTCCTTTTAGGACTCAAAATGTTTGATCCCCGTAATAGATAGGCAAATGATACTGTAGATTCAGAACCTAAATATAAAAATACTGGGACTGTCAAATCCTTGGTCCAAATTTTGAATCACTTTTGTGGGATGGCCTTTTTTAATTAAATTGATTTTTTTGTATTTTTATTTCAATTTTTAAAAATGCGGGAACTCATAGACACTTTGCAAGTTTCAAGTCAAACTGCATATTTCCAATGGACAAAATGAATTAACTGGAATCAGATTTGAAGCATTCAAATCCATCAGCCATTTTCATTAAGTTTACTATATTTTTTGGAATTGTGAGATTGTCAAATCCAAGAACCAAATTTCAAATCACTTTTGAATGCCACTAGTAAACTCAAATATTAATTGCGGGAACTGAAATCAAATTTAATGTACAGTAAGCACACTAGGAAACGTCAACCCAAATAAAAAAGCTCCACTATGGATAAAATCAAATAAAAAATCCAATCTCAATAGCCATGTTTAGACATGAAATTTAAGTGATATGTAAAATTATCCAAACCTGGAAAGTATACAATATTATACACTTCAAATCATGGATATAGAAATTCTGTTGCTATTCAAGGCTATATCAAGAGAAAATAACTAGTCACAAATAAACCAAAAATTCAAATAAATGCATATTTAATCTAAAATATATTATTTTATTTTTATGGACAGAAAACCACATTCCCAACCAGCTCCTGCACCAGCCTGTGGGGCAGCCTGTCCACGAGGGCGTCCCAGAGGGTCCAAGAATAGATCCAGAACCCAACTTGAGGGTTAGTAATGCCAACACACAGGCCTCCCAAGGCATCAGTGCCAGTGTCAGGAATATTCCTGAGATAAACTAAATTATCGCTGGAGGACAAGTTTGGAAAAGAAAAGGAGATTTTCCGGTCAAGGAGGCAAAATTAAATGAGGACTTTCCCCTATAATTGGGGGAAATAAAAATCAAACCAAGGAAGAAACAGAATTTAATAGCTGCCAAAATAATTTAACATCCAAGCAGGCGCCTGCCATGCCCACCAGCAACCTCTGCCAGCCTCCCAGCGCCCAGCCAGGCCCCTGCCAGCCACCCGCTTGCTCCCCAGGTCCCAGTTAGCTGCCAGCCACCCACCTGGGTCCCAGGCCCCACCCACAGCCAATCAGCAGCCCCCATTACCTGCAGCCCATCAGAAAACTCCATTTTTTCAAAGGGAAAAATATTGATTAATTCCTGCCCTTCAGAAGAAGGGAAAATTCAGGGTTCAGATTCTGTGAACTATTCTGACTCCCCAGAAGATGGGAAAATTCAGGATTCAAACCTTGAGAACAATTCAACCCCAAACCAATGGGATTCAGAGGACTAAATCACATGCTTGAGTCCAGACCCCAGCCAAACTAAGCCTTCCAAGACCAAAATAGATTGTGAAAAATCCATGAGCCTTCAATATCACCTGACTCCACTCCCAGGGGAAATCATTGGCTATAGTCAAGAATGGCCAACCCCCCAACAGATTGTCAAGGAACAAGAATTTGGCCACTTTCTCAAACCCCAATTCCCAATCACATTTTCTAAACTTTTAGGCTCTCCAATCCCTTGTTTTCATTCCCACTTGCAAAACTTTGCACAGTGAGAAGCACTATAAATAAGGGGACCCCTCCTCAGTAATAGCTTGTGCTATTATTGAGACTAATACCCTCAATAAATCTAAATTTACTTAAAACTTAAGTCAACTTTAAACTAGTTAGTCCCCGCCAACTCCCTCCAATCTAAGGAAGATGAACCATCTCATCTTCACAGCTGTGCTTACAGCTTGCCTTGGGATTGGAGGCTACCAACAAGGACCAGAGTTCTTTGGCCCCTCACCAGAAGGGCTAGGCTATGATCCTCACTATGATCCTGGACAACTCAACTCCTCTGACTCTGGTTCCTGGCCTCCCCTGGTGTCCTTGCATTCCACGCTGTTCATTGCGGTGTACACCTCCATGTACTATGTGTTAACATACTTTGATGGGAGCTTCAGAAGATACAACCTCCATGCTAAGGTCTTCCATTGGTTGATGACAATCTACCAAATCATCACTGCCCTTACTGGCTTTCAATTTGTCAAACTCCTGCCATACCTGCTGCAAGTAGTACCTATCATAACTGGGTATTATAGCCAGCCAGCCCTCTCAGTGTCACAAGCCAGAACACCATCTTAAATCCTAGACAGAAGCCGCTCTCAAGGCCTGCCACAAAAGTCTCCTATACCAGGTTCACCAGGAACACTGAGGTTACTTACACCTCCACTGTGTACCCAGTTTTCACCCAGCCCCGCACTCTTGATCCAAGAGTTGCCACTGCATGCCCTGCGTCTTTGATACATCATATGAGCCATTGGCCACCACCAAAGAGCAATCTGCATCTACTGTGTATTCAATCATTGATAGCGCCACTACAAGCAAGTGTGATCCCACCTTCTACAAAAAGGTCCCCACCCCCTGTGTTGAGCCTGCTAGCCAGGATACCGCAGTACCTGCCAAGGGCTGGCGTTGGTTGACAGATAGTGAGTGTGAAGCTCTCCTCAACTGCTTAAACGGGGGAATGGCTGCTTGGGATATTGTGTCCCAATTTGGTGTCATATCCAGATATGTTGGCAACCTCAGCACCAAATATGACAACACCGGTCAAATTGCAGAATCCATCAAGGCTAAGCGGCAGTCCAACCTACTTCAGCCCATCCATCTCAAGGCAATCAGGCAGTGGGTAACCAAGGATTGCCACCTGGACACGCTTGCTGTCCAATCAATGCTCACCACAGGGTTTGGGCTTTCTGTTTCTAAAACACTTGTTTATAAAACCATGGTCAATCTTGGCTTCTCTTGGAAATTACTGGGGATTTCTCTGTACAATTGAAACAGTGAAAAAACCATCAAATATTGACACATTTATGCTGAGACTTATCTGGCCCTAAAGGAGACTGGGAATGTCCAGTTCTTCTACATTGATGAATCATTGTTTTCCTCCTCACTCAGGTCTAGGCATGAGTGGGTTGAGAAGGGGTCCAAGGATGGTATAGCACATTGTTCAACTGTATGGTCCCAGAAATATTCAATGGTTGCGCTTCTTGGTCCTTGCCGTTTGGATCAATACCAGATGATTAAAGGCTCCCATAATAGCAGGACTTTTATCAATTTTCTCCAAGCTGTAAAGGAGTACCTCCAGAGCAATTACAGTGGCACAGCCAACATTGTTGTGTTGGATAATGTTGGTCTCCACAAGGTGGATTTGGTTATGTCAGAGTTCCCACCAATAGATAAAAATAGTCATTTGGACAGCCACTGCCTGGCTGACTGCCCAATGAGACTCCTCTTCCTTCCTCCCTATTCTCCATTTCTGAATCCAATTAAGGAGATGTTTGGTTGGATCAAGAATAAGGTGAAACAAGGCCTTCCTCAGGACACTGAGGATCTATTCAATATTCTTGAGGTCAGCCAATTTGCAATGCCACCCAAAGTGGTGGCAGCTTTTTAAAAGCACTCGGAATCCTTCCTCTCCAAAGCCCTTGCATCCAAGCCAATCAGATAAATGGGTGCTCTGGATTTATTTGTTTTTATATTTATTTTGTTTTTATTAGGGCTCAAAAATGATTAATTATATAGTATGCTATGAGGTTGAATTGTATTATACACATATAAGAATAAATAGAATTTAAGTAAAATAATTATACTAGATATAGAAACACATATTTTTATTATAATGCACTAAATATTGTATTGACTGTTGAGCTAACAAATAAATAGATTTAAAAAGATAGAAATAAATTAATTTTATTTAAATAATTGTGAACCCTTTTTTGTACTTTGGCTTTTTTTAAGCCACAGATTGGACCTTGCAAGTAATTATCTGACCTGATTGATTTAGTACCACTATAGCCACATGACATGTGTAAGGGCTGCTAATTTATAAATAACAAGCCCGGGGATCAAACCCGCAACCGTTGCCACTAAGCAAAAACGTGGGCAACCGCGCAAACCCGCTGGGGGATTTGAACCGCCCACAAACTACCAGGGCAGGTGGAAACTGACTCTCAAAAGAGAGATCAATTTAAATTTGTTAAACCTGACAAAAAATTCCAAAATGACCAGGGCCAGTTCGCAAACTGGCCCAGGGGGGCTAGCAGCCCCCAACGGTAGCAGAGCCACCAGCTCCAATGCTACAAATGAGCTGGGTGGCTCCCATCAACTGTTGATTGACTTTTGCTGGGTTATTCAGCAGATCCAGTATCAACTGGGTCTGTTGAATAACTTAGAAAGCAAATCTGTTCCAGTCCCCACAAAACCAACCAGTTTTAGCAGGTCCCAAGTTCCATCCCCAGTCCCACCTCCCAGTCCAGATTCAAATGCCAACCTGCAACCAACCTCCCAGAGTAAAGCCACTTCACCCACTGATGTAATGAAACCTCACCTACTGAAAGATGTACCAGTTTTACCCTCCAATCAATCAAACCCAACCAAAGAAGATCCCCAAGCCTTTGAAACCCTCACTATGCCTGCAGTTTCCAACCATTTCATTGGGTCAAGATCAGATGAGCAGCCACTCAACCAGGAATATTCACCAACAGTTAAAAATTCCCCTGCCCAGAAGCAGGCCCAAATTGATAAGCAGCCCCAGCCCCAAATAAATAAGCAGGATATAATTAGCCGCCAATCAGCTACCAGCAATTCACAGATGAAACCAGATGAGCCAAACCCAGACCCTGGAACTGCCCCCAGCCATGAATTAGGCAGCCAATCCCACAACCCGAGCACAGCAAACTTCCCATCTACACAGTCCAAAATTCTAGGGACCTTATCCCCTGTTCCTAAGGATGACTTATCCACTCCCAAAGTACCTGTGACCAAGGGTTGGACTACTGGAGCCCATCAAGGAGCTGCCAGTAGTTACTTCCAAGGAAGACCAGATGAATGGTATAAGAACCATTTCCCTCCAATTAAGAAAATTGCAGACAACGTTAAATAAAGTGTATGATCCACATAGTAGTCTTTGCCTTTATACCCCATATACTATTATCACATTGGACAATCCCTTACCAACCAATTCAGTCACCGGCAATGCCCCTAGTAGAAACAGTAGAATACTTAGCCATGGACTACCAACCAGGGCCCAGCCCTGGATGGACCAGTAGCTTTGAACCTCCTCCTCTAATCCCACAACCTACTGCTGTGGTCATTCCTTATGACCACAGCAGATATGGGATGGTCATTCTGACCATCCTCAGTCTAGCTGAAGTTGTAGTACCACACCTAGGTGCCTATCACCCACTTGCAGCCGGAATGCTGCACCTATCCCGCTCCTTGCCCTTTCTGTATTGGGCTTTGGTGTCAAGATATCCTGATGGATGGGCTCCCTCTCAGTCTCCTTGGTCCCATGCTACACCCGGCCCTGATAACACGAAAACCAATTTTTCATGTATCTCTTACTAATTAGTACTTATGATGCAGGTTAAGCATATAAAATATATTTATCAATTATATTACAAGGGAAAGGTAATTCAAGTTCTAAACAATCACTTGTTTAGAATATAAGTGGAGAAGGCAGCTTGATGTGGATAAATTCAGCACTTGTTGTTTAACTACATAATATATGAACCCATACTCAACAACCAACTAAATAAACACATTTTTAAATCATGTTTTATTATTTCAGGTGTTCTCTTACTATAACTACTGTATTATAATATATTTAGATATATTACTATTATAATTCAAATATTAAAATTAAAATTTTAAAAAAAATAAAATTAAAACAAAAATAAAAGATAAATTGCAAGGAAAGATGATTTATTAGGGGGATGCAAATTGCAACAGGGGATGCAATTATTCCGTGGTATTATACCCCAAAATTATATTTTCTGCTAATGCATTCAATTGGGACCACATACTATTATGTACGTGGTGGAAAACTTTGGTGCCAATTGCTAGAGGGGTGGCGCTCAGCACCCCAGTGGTGGCTGAGTGTCTTATAAAAGGTAGTTGCAAAAGGGAATTGATGAGGAGTTGGTTCTTGGGAGGTGTCAAGATTTTTGGATCTTGAGGAAGAAGAGATATAGTTTTTATTAGTTGTATTATGCATTTTGGGATAGGGAGATCTGTATGAAGACAGAGGCGCTTCCAATTGGTGTGGATGGGTGCTGCAACGGGCTGTGTCCTGTTGCTGCTCAAGCCAAGTGATATAGGAGTCCTGTGGTCTCTGGGACGCAACACTGTCTTTGGTGGTTTGGCAGGATTCCAAAGTAATAATAATACACTCTTATTGTACTTGTCACTACTACTATTTGGCTTAGTAGTAATGTTGATGATTATTATTTCTCTCTCTCTGTCTTCCAAGTGATCTTGGAAGGACTTTTTATAGTGTGCAGCTAGCAGCCAGACTGGCATTTAGCTGCAGACAACTCTTACTAGCTAGCCTATCATCCCCAAGCTACTAGTTTCACCCCCAGAGTTGGATTCCAAACCTGAATAATTTTTGAATGAGGTAATATTCTAGGCTGCTAATTTCTCCTCTTCAGCCTAGATATCCCTTGAGTTAGTTGTGGTCAACTAAGTTGACATCCATAGCCCAGGCCCTGTCTTGTTTTTGGTCTAGTGTGCAAGATTTCCCCAGGCGGTCTTCCATCTCATTTCTCGGTGAGACATGATGTTTGTATTTTCCTGCCTTTATTTTGTAGGGCGGGTTTGCATCTGTTTTGGGATTCCAGAATGCCTAGCATCTAATTATAGAAGCTTCTGGATTGGCCCGTGACCTGAGACCAGGAATTTCTCAGGTGTCTTCTGGATCCAAACTATAACAATCTTGATATAGTTTCACTGTATTCCAGAATAGAAGTCTCAACCTGGCTGTGGCCCGTCTATTGTTAGCCAAATAGCTTTAGTGATAGGAATATGAATCAGTCAACCCTGATAGATCAGGATTTCCTGACATTTCCCCCCACTTTACTGAGCTATATAGTTTTGGCAAATATCTCTAGCACTGGAATATGAGCAATACTTCTAATTACTCTGGTATATCCAACAAGACTGACACCCACCAGATGATGGCACAGATGTTGGAAGTAGACCATTGTCATTTTTGTGGGCTTTCCAAGGAGGCCAAGGTGGCGTTGATATGTGGGCTTTGTCAAGCAGATACTGGCTCACTATGGTCTGGATTAGAAAGTTCAGTACCTGGTGAGAACAGTGATGAGATTCCAGTGGAGGATTCAACCACTGGGCATTCTTCTATTGGTTGTGAAAAGCACTTTGGTGAGACCCAAGCTAGCTCAGCATGTACCTGCCCCCGTAACTTGGAGAGGGAACCTTTGGTAGTGGACCCTTATTCTGGCAACTTTAATTATTGCTCAGTGGATGGTAATCTGCCTGACCTTGATTCCATGCCTTTGCTCCAATTGGGTGAAGAGGGCTTCTCCATTTCCCAACTTTATTTGGGGATGTATATAATCCCTCAATTCCTCTTTGTGGTGATGGCCCAGCGTCTGCGCCACAATCTTAAGCAGCGCATTACTCATTCCAGCAAGGGTTTTCATAGCATCAATGACAAAGACCTGGCGGAGCGACTGGGGGAGAAGTTGGCGGACCTCTTAGTGAGGACTGGTGATGCCAGCAGGGTGGACAAGGCCTGTCAAAGCTATGTTCTGGACTTTGGCTTGCGGGTGTTTTCTTCTTGGTTTGGTGCTCTGGATGGGTTTCTTTGCTGTATTTGTCCCTAGGTGTTGACAACTCAGATGTGCGGGACAGCCATATCTGTTGTGTTGTCTGTAGTGTGTACGCTGCCATTGACAATGGGGCTAAGCAGCAGACAGTTTGCAGGATGGTGTTATGTGGGGACATAACACTTACCCCTGATCTTAGCCTGTCAATGGATAATACTGATGATATGGCGGCGCAATGGGAGAAGGTCTGTAATAAGCTGGGTGGACTGAAGGTGCCATTGCCTTGTTATTATTGGTATATTTATGACTTTATGTTGGACTATGTGGTCTTGTTGTGTGCTTTCCCCTTAGACGCTGGGCTCTGGCGGGTTGATGTTGTCTCTGAGGAAATTCCTATTCCTTTTGTTTGATATTCACAAATAGTTCCAACAGAGCACCGTCTCTGGTTGCAGGCTGCAACTTATTGGTTTGCTGAAGGGAGAAAATTCCCTTTTGTGTCTATCTGGAGCCTATGGCAGGTGGTGCAGCTTCTTGGAGAGGTAGCGCCCAAGTGGCTGATCCCAAAGAGGATGAAGAGGACCCTGAGTATCAGGAGGGTGATCCTTGAGTCCCCTGCAATAAAGTTCTTACTCCTATTTCAAATTTTTAGAATTTATTTAGTAAGCTTTATTGTGAGCCAATATTTGTAATAGAGAAATATGGCTTGAGGAATCTGGTGTGGACTCTGTTAATGAGTTTTCCATTGGCCAGATACTTGATTGTGTAAACATCTGGATAGGTCTTTTCAATGATTTTGAAAGGACCTTCCCAAATGCTGTCAAGCTTGTGTGCCCGTCCTATGACTCTGTTGTGATACAAAACCTGTGTGCCAATTTTAAATTTGGCTAGGACGTGTCAATTCTTGTTGTCAGTCTTGCGTCCCTTATTCCTGGTGAGGGAAGTCTTGGTGAAAGCTTCTGCTTGAAGCTTGATCAGTGTGTTGGACAACCTAGACATATATTGTTGATATGTTATTTTACCCGGGTCTCTCATTTCTGAGAAGAGAATTGGCGGGATGGCTGGATGTTGTCTGTACGTCAGCTGGAACAGGGAGAAGCCAGTTGTGCTGTATATTGAGATGTTGTATGCAAATACAATGGCAGGCAAGGAGAGCTACCATTATGAAGTTTGGGCGTCTGCCAGCTTACGCAGAATGTTGACCAAGGTGCTGTTGGCTCTCTCAATCATTCCATTAGATTCTGGATGATATGGTGTGGAGAGCACTCCCCTCACGCCCATGAGCTCATTTGATTTGGGAATTAAATGAGCAGTGAAGTTTGCTCCACTGTTGGTAAGAATGAACTGAGGGTAGCCATGTCAATGTATGATCTTTTCCAGCACAAACCTGGCTGTTGATTTGGCGCTGATGTGCTGAAGAGCTCTGGCTTCCACCCATTTGGTAAGGTGATCAATTGATACAATGATGTAGCACAAACAAACAATGTACATGAGCAGAGGCCCAACTGCATATATGCTAACAGTATGCCAAGAAAACTTGGGCTCTTCTGCTTTATACTGGTACTTCCCAGTAAAAGGTTTCTTGTGTTGACACTCCGTACAGTAAGTCAGGGTCTCTTTTACGTCAAAGAGGAGTGAATTCCAGTAATAGTGTTGTTGAAGTTGGTGGACTGTTTTTCTCAAGCCATCATGGCCCACAGCTTTGTGGGCAGTCATTATCAGGTCTGGGTGTTCTGAAGGCCTTGGGAAAATGTATTTAGCACCCTCGTGGTACTTATACAATTTCTGGTTCTCAACCTTACAGTCTTTTCAGAGCTCTCAGAGGATGTCCTGTACTTTGTCTGGTTTGTCCTTGAACTAGTTGTTGAACATCTTATTGTACAGTATTTTGGCCTGGGTTACTACTATAGTAACTGTTGGTAGTCTTAATAAGCAGTCTGTGTTCTGGTGGTTGGTGCCTGGGCAATGGACTATAGTGTGATTGAAAGCCTGGAGCTTTAATGTACATCAAGCCAGGCGTCTTTATGGCTCTTTAAGGTTTTGTAGCCAACTGAGACTAGTGTGGCCTGTGACCACAGTGAAGTGTACCCCATGCAAGTATACTCTAAATTGCTTTTAGGCGTATATCACAGCAAGGCATTACCTTTTGGTGAACATGTAGTTCTGCTCATGTATGTTCAGAGAGCAGCTAGCATAGGCTACTGGGTGCTCTGCCCCTGTGTTGTCCAATTGTGAAAGGACAGCCCCTAGGGCAGATAATGAAGCATCTGTATGCATCACAAAAGGTTGGCTAAAGTCCGGGTACATTAATACCAGGCCGGAAGACAGGCTGGTGCGGAGGGCATTGAACGCGTCTTGGCATGCTGCTGTCCATAGAAAGGGGACCTCATTCTTTAGTAGATGAAACAGGGGCTTGCTAGTAAGTGCAAAATTGGGGATAAACCGGCAGTAGTACCCTACCATCCCCAAAAAACCTGGATGTCGTGTTTGCTTTCTGGCCGCTTTGTCTTGGTGATAGCCTCTACTTTGGCTGATTGGGGGAGGAGTCCAGTTGTATCCACAAAAAATCCAAGGTACTCCAACTGATCCTTAAAAAATTGACATTTTTGGGGTTTAATCTTCAAGTTGGCGTCTGCCAATCTCTTGAAGATGGCCTCCAGGTGCTCAAAGTGCTCTGTGAAAGTTCTTGAAAACACGTTGATATCATCCAGATAAACTAGGACGCAGGAGAGCTTAAGATCACCTAGGATAGTGGCCATGGCCTGTTGGAAGGTTTCAGGTGCATTACATAACCTTTGTGGCATTTGAGTTGGCTGGAAGAGGCCTTGAGAAGTGATTATTGCACACTTCTCTTGTTCCTCTGGTGGAAGTTTGATCTGCCAGTACCCTGATATAAGATCCATGGCAGAGAAGTACTTGGCTCCACCAAGCCAATCTAGTGTGTTTTCAATCCTGGGCAGTGGGTATGAGTCCTTCTTTGTAATCAAATTCAGGCATCAGTAGTCTATGACTACCTGGTTACTTCTGTCCTTCTTTTTTACTATCAGGATGGGTGACACCCAAGGACTTTTGGATGGGATCAACATGCCTCTGTCTAGAAGTTGCTGAATTTCATTTCTCACAGTCTCTTCACTGGCCTCTGAGCGTCAAATTGGTTGGAGGCGGACAGGTTTGTTATCTCCTGTGTCTATGTGATGGGTGATCTCATTGACACACCCCAGGTCAAAGTTGTCCTCCGCAAATATGCAACAGTATTTTTTGAAAAGCATACTGTATTGCTCCCGTTCAGTATCATTGAGGGAAGATAAGTTGGCCAGTGGTGTGGTCACATATGTGGCAGTTTCAACTTGATCAGGTAATCCCATCTCTTATAAGTCTCCAATACACTCAAATCTGTCCAGCTCTTCAACTGGCAGAAGATGGACAAATCCTGCAATCCAGTTCTTTTTGATGTGGATGTTGTGCCCTTGAAGGTTGGCCAGCAGGACATGAATTTTGCCATGGCCAAGAATGATTATCCCGGGGGCAATACACGGTTCAAATATTGAACGTCCCCATGGCTGATGAACTTCACCATATAATCCTGTGGGGATGTCTAAGGTTAAACCTGTGTTGACAACCTGTTGTTGGCCAGATTCCAGTGTAAGAGTTGATTGTGAACGGAGCAGAATTCCTTTGTGCTCCTTGATCTGGATGGGCAACTATTTCCCCTTTTTTCCTGTACAGGTGTAGGGAACTGCCATCATACCATCCTTATATGCCATATTAATCTAGGTTTTACCTTATCTGGTGGTTTTGCGTCCTGTGTGTAGTACAGTGGGATGATCTGGCAAAGGATAGTCAGAGTGTTGTCTTTAATGTCTAATCTGACCCTGTATTTACATAGGAATGCAGTACCAATGAGTACGTTGTAATTTTCACTGGGAAGAACCACTGCAGGAGAGAACACTGCAATGGAGCCAAAGCGCATTGGCAGAGCGCTGTAAGATCCTTCAGACGCAGTGGTGTGTTTTCTGACAGTATAATATACTCTGGTGTGCGCAATGACAGGGGCAATACCTAGCTTCCTGACAAGGCGGGTGGACACAATATTGATAGGGGTGCCACTATCTATTATGGCTGCACCTTGACTTTATTAACAAAAATATCTGTTAAGTACATTAAGAGTAGAGTTCAGATTGTAAGTTTAATATATGTACACCCAAGGGTGCCAGAGTATTGAAATACTGCTTGAGACTTTGGCCAATCTCAGGGATATTGGCCTCAATTGTCTCAATGGGAAGGGAGAATTGAACTCCCTTCAAGGAAGATAGATCACTGGCTACACTGGGATCAGAAGCAAGGCAAGTTTCCTGGAATTGAGCTGTATATGGTTTGAAAACTATCTCTACAGAGTTTGGTGTGACCTTCCTTGGGCGTCCCCTACCTCTGGCAGGAATGGCATAAAGGTTTTCCTTACATAAGCATGTGTAAAGAATCCTTTTTGAATTCCTGTTTGGGGGCAAAATGGGACAGCAGATTGACCAAAGGCAGATCTAATATTGATGCCTTTGGCGTTGTTGTCTCAGAGGGAGCTGTATTAGTTTCAGCTGCCTCTGATGGCTGGCTGTCTGGTTCTTTTGGAATAGGAGAAGTGGCAGACTCAGTATATTCTTCTACTGGCCCGCCTTGGCTTTTCCCTGGTCATCCTGTTTTTGGTTAACCACCACATTTACTGAGGAATCACGCCCTTTTCCCTTGCAAGCACTGGCCCAGTGTACTTTCTTACCACACTTGTGGCAAGGGCCTGGCAGTTCCTTGGCCTTGTAGTCGCTTCCTGATTTATTGTTGGAGTCAGGAGCGGTATCATTGAACTTGGGCTTGCAAGAATTATCCTTGGTGGGGGTAGATGAGCAATTATTCTGTCCTTTATTTGGGGCTCCAAACTGGGCCCCAAGGCGGCTCAAATAGATGGTGATCTGTTGGGTTGAGCTGGATTGATCCAGAACGGGGAACATGACATTGGATAACTCTCTGTAGGGCTGCAGTGCACGTCCCATGGTGATTCTGCAGCCCAACTCAGGACACCAGCGCCTAGGAGAACCTGCGCTTCATGATAGAAGCAGTCCGCAAAGTCCTGAACAGACTCATATTTTTTGAACAAGATGTTACTGGACTCTGCCTTTTGAGCTTGCAACCTGGTTTCACTACCAAATTCCTCAATGACATCCTGACGTGCATGTTTGTAAGTCCAATTGTCCAGTGGTAGGCGGGGCATGATGACGTCTACGCAGGTGGGATCAAGGGTGTTTATGAGGGTGGTTGCCTTCATATGATCACTTGCATCTCTCATGGACATTTCAAAGAGGTGGATAAAAGTTCAAATGTTTCCATTTTGATCAAACTTTGGAAGGTTAAGCGGCTTAAACTTATGATCAGGGATAGTTGGTTCTGTGGCTTCCTTTCTAGTGATGTGGGTATTACCAGCACACAGTACTGACAAGGGAGTAAGAGGAGGCAAGGCTGCCACTCCTTGAGAAACTCTATAGGTGTCACCTGAATCATTACTCACATGGTCAGGAGAGAGGTCAAAGAAGCTAGGTGATGAAGAGTTTTTCTGCTGCTCTGGACTTGATACCGGTACAGGCGTCGCTCTTTGGCCTAAAGTGTGCTACTTTCAGAAGAGGCTATATTTTCTAATCTAGCCAGTCTGGCTAACAAATTAGCTTCAAATTCCTTATGTGAGGTTTTTTTTCTGTGTACCTGCTCTAGTAGAGAACTGTAGTTGTTCTCTGCTGTTAATACCATATTGGCTAAAAGATCCTGGCAGTTTAACAGTTCCTTGGTCTGGAATTCAGTGGCGGCAAGATCACGGCGGAGCCCTGCTGTGTCTTTGTACAGCTCAGATGCTAAATTCTGTGCATCTTTTACTGTGTCCCATAGCTTCTTCTGGTCCTTGGCGTATTTGGCGTAATCCAGACAGCACTGATGGTCCTCCTGTTTGTCATGAACGGATGTTAGCTACAGCTAGTGGTCTTTATTTTGTTGATCATTTCTTCAATTCTGTTAATGTAATTAACTATCTTGGAGTGATGGACGTCCTGCTTAGTGAAGTTGTCTCTGATTGACTGGCTCAAGTCCTCCTGCTGGGTAACAAGATCTGCATGATCTTGGCTGCTTGGCAATGTCTGCACGTGACATCTTAAGGTTACACAATAGTTGGTTACATCTGCAACCCATTGTGTACTCAGGCCTCAATTATCCAGGACACTGCCCACAAGCTGGCCAACCTGGTTGTTGAATTGGTTGACTATCCCATCTACCCTACCATGGACAAAGGCGTAGGAGTCACATAGATCTGCCACAACGGTCTGTACATTTATGAAGCTGACGCTCAGTTGACTGACCAAATAAAAGTTGGCCAACTGTAGCTTGGAGCAAAAGCAGTTGAGCTTGTTCAGCTCCAGCTCCTGCCTGGCAACCAGTTGCTGAAGATGTTTGATAGCTGGGTGCACAAAATATGCAAGCACCTCTTGGACCCTGCTCTGATCCAGTTGGAGGAGCTGTCCCAGTTGGGTCCAAGTGACATCCTGGTATCTGTGGAAATTGTTACTCAGGTTGTTGGTAGTACCATCAATCTGGAACAAATTGAATTCAGTGTTGCCCTGGGGATTGTTGAGATTACGTCTACCATGTTGCAAAGCTTGCAAGACGGCACATACCTATTCTATGTTGTATTTTTGTTGGCCCATGGCAAAGGCAGTCCCTGTAATGTCAAGCTGGATCATATCCAGCAGAAGCATGGGTGCTTCATATGGAGTCAGCCCTAACTGGAAGAATTGATCTCGCTCAGTGTCGCTGGTCTCCATGTATCCCCCTGTACTTATCAAAAAAGATGGGGGTCAACAAGGGCAAGGCAGCGCCTTGAATTGATACCAATGGAAACTTGTTTTTTGTTGTGATCACCACTGTCAAGAGTTTTGGATCTTGAGGAAGAAGAGATATAGTTTTTATTAGTTGTATTATGCATTTTGGGATAGGGAGATCTGTATGAAGACAGATGTGCTTCCAATTGGTGTGGATGGGTGCTGAAACAGGCTGTGTTCCGTTGCTGCTCAAGCCAAGTGATATAGGAGTCCTGTGGTCTCTGGGACGCGACACTGTCTTTAGTGGTTTGGCAGGATTCCAAAGTAACAATAATATGCTCTTATTGTACTTGTCACTACTACTATTTGGCTTAGTAGTAATGTTGATGATTATTATTTTTCTCTCTCTGTCTTCCAAGTGATCTTGGAAGGACTTTTTATAGTGTGCAGCTAGCAGCCAGACTGGCATTTAGCTGCAGACAACTCTTACTAGCTAGCCTATCATCCCCAAGCTACTAGTTTCACCCCCAGAGTTGGATTCCAAACCTGAATAATTTTTTGAATGAGGTAATATTCTAGGCTGCTAATTTCTCCTCTTCAGCCTAGATATCCCTTGACTTAGTTGTGGTCAACTAAGTTGACATCCATAGCCCAGGCCCTGTCTTATTTTTGGTCTAGTGTGTAAAATTTTCCCAGGCGGTCTTCCATCTCATTTCTCGGTGAAACAGGATGTTTGTATTTTCTGCCTTTATTTTTTAGGGCAGTTTTGCGTCTGTTTTGGGATTCCAGAATGCCTAGCATCTAATTATAGAAGCTTCTGGATTGGTCCGTTACCTGAGATCAGGAATTTCTCAGGTGTCTTCTGGATCCAAACTATAACAATCTTGATATAGTTTCACTGTATTCCAGAATAGAAGTCTCAACCTGGCTGTGGCCCGTCTATTGTTAGCCAAATAGCTTTAGCAATGGGAATATGGATCAGTCAACCCTGATAGATCAGGATTTTCTGACAGGAGGTATTGTGTATCCATATAATAAGGCTAAAGTAAAAGTGTCTTATAGAACATGCTCTACTGTTTGGTAGCCCTGCAATGCCTTCATATTATCCTGTGCCAGCCAGCAGATGTCCATTTGAAGGGGGACGTCCTCCAGCTTCTTCATGTTGTCTTTCATAATGCAGTGTAGTACTACCCCAAGGTAAACAGTGAGATGCAGTTGCTGTGAGGTATAGCTTTCTGCAAATAAGCAGAATTTCTAGTATATATAACTAATCTATTTGTATAGGATGTATTTGAAAATTTGATTAAGGAGAGTCAGGCATTTTGAAGGGATCAGCCACCCATGCCTATGCAAAAGATATGAATAAAGGTTTCATCTTATTGACTAAAAATGCATCACCTATTTGATTTGATATTGATTTTATTAAGTTATTGAAGATTGTGGCTTTGATTTTTCTTGTGGAACTTGAAATTGACTTTTTTAGGTTTATTTCATATAAGTTATAGTTGAAAATTGAAATTGTTCAATGCATTCAAAGATCTATTTGTCAAAATTCATCTTGATATTCCCTTGAATTTCATTCATTTTCTTAAAGTTGATTGTCCCGCCTAGCTTGTAGGCTTTCCTAACCCACAGCAAGCACCCCGCAGGTGGTAAATATTCCTTGTTTTTTGCTTCCCTATTTCCATATCAATTCATGTTATCTTGAATTATTTTATTTATTTCATTTTTATTTATTTGCTTTACAGGGGCTACCAGTGATTGGTAACCCCCATAAAACCAACTCGGCGTGAAAGCTGCCACTTCTGCAACCTCGTCCCCATTCCTAGTTATAACTAAAGTAAATATAAGTAAAACATAAAAAGCCTTACTGATTGTTTCCCCTGTGCCCCCCTTAGCCACAGGCGCCCCTTCAGCAAACTTCATGAGTGTTGGCTGCTCTTCATTAATTTTCCTGGGCTTAATTTTCCTTATTTTTCTTGTAACTTGTGCTTCCTTTTAATTTTCATTTGATAAAGTTTCTGTATTTTGTGAAGCGCTCCTGCTTCTTGCTTGTGTTTTGTTTTTGTCTGTTTCCATTTGATTATTTTCCTCTTTGTTGGTGTTAATTTCCTTTTGAATTTCTGTTCCTTCAATTAGTTTTATCTTCTTATTGTTTTCTTTGGCCCCCTGCCAGAACTCCCACAAATTGTAGGCCATGTTGTTGAGTTCAAGACTTGATAAAATAGTTCCCTGTAGATTAAGTAATTTTTCTTTATTCTTTTCATCTATAATATTTCCCAACTTATCCAGGGCATTTTCTTTTGACTGTATCAGTGGCTGGCCCTTGTTACCCAGCTTCCCTGTCACTATTTCCCTGATATTTCTTTCTATCTCAACAACCTTTTGAAGGTGTGCTTCTAATTTGTTGATTAAGTTATAGATTGTTGACATATTGTTCAAATTCAATCAAAAAACTGGTTTTTATAGTACTATATTCAGCGCATACATATTTTTCATCATCATTAATAAATTAAAGACAATAAACGTAAATATTGGATTAAAATATTGCAATTAGATGTTAACTCTTGGTATTTTGATATTATGTGCATAACTCAACACATTTTGTTTAATAAAGTTCATTGTAAACTTGGCCTTTTCCATTATAATTTAATGAAATGTATTGTGTTTATATTAGAGAGCCATTAACACTTAGTACAAATATTGATACATAGTGCATTTTACAGCCTGTATATTTACCTATTGGTAATAATTATATAAACTTTTCAGTCAGATTTTACGAGGTAATAATAATGTAATGTGTTAATAGATTACTGTTTATTGTCATTAATTGTCTGATTTTCTTTGCTGTGGCAATTGTGCATTTTCTGATATTTCTGCACTAGTATCCAATTGGTTGGCTTCACATCCAATTGCACAGACAATAGGAAAACAAGCCGCCACCCCAAGAATGGATGTGGTTGGGGTGGTGGCTTGTTTTCCTATTGCCTGTGCAATTGGATGTGAAGCCAACCAATTTGATACTATTGCGTAAATATCAGAAAATACACAATTGCCACAGCAAAGAAAATCAGACAATTAATGACAATAAACAGTAATCTATTAACACATTACATTATTATTACCTCGTAAAATCTGACTGAAAACTTTATAGAATTATTACCAATAGGTAAATATACAGGCTGTAGAATGCACTAATTTTCAATATCTGTACTAAGTGTTAATGGCCCTAATATAAACACAATCCATTTCATTAAATTATAATAGAAAAGTCCAAGTTTACAGTGGGTTTTATTAAACAAAATGCATTGAGTTATGGACATAATATCAAAATATCAAGATTTGACGTCTAATTGCAATATTTTAATGCAATATTTACGTTTATTGTCTTCAATTTATTAATGATGGTGAAAAATATGTATGCTCATAATTTTAAGCTGTTTGTAAAATGTACAACATTGTATTAATTATGGGAAATGTTGCTAATGTAAAAAGAAAATATTATTAATTATGAATTGAACGAGAGATATCAATTTTAATAAGTTGTCACAAAGAAAAGATTTATTTACTAATCAAAGGACAGGAAGGGAAGGGAATGGGCGGAATGGATGTTGCCTTCATCTGCGCCTGTGAAAGGGGCGGCATCAGAGATAGTGGGGAGGAAATTGGTAGTGGCTTGGGAGTCAGGGTTGGAAGGCAGGTGGCTTGATGGGTGTGATTGTACTACAGTCACTGCTGAGCATTTAGCCAAATAAATGCTCCAAAATATAAAGATGTTCTGTTTTTGCTGTTTATTACATATAGATAGGTTTGTTTGGAATTATTGAGGGAAAGGTTCCTAGAAACTGGATATCTATGTATAATAAAAGAACAGAATATGGATGTTTAGTTAGGTTAGGCTAACTAAACAAATTGAGGCAAGATTGGCTGAATCAATCTTGAAGACTAGGTGTCTCAAAATAGGTTAGTTAATCAGGAAGATTAATTAATAAATACAGGATATAATTAGTAAGGATTTCATTATATTAAAATAGCCTTGACTTTGTCAAGGAGTTTGGTTAAGGTTAACCATGGGAAAACCCTGGAATTTGGGTTAAAAGCACCGCGTTGGCAAATTTATTGGGTTAGAGGCGCCGCCACGCCGCCTAATGAATTTGAGAGGCGCCACTATCAAATTTTCTCAGGCGCTGAGGCGCCGCCTGGGGAAATTACTGGGCGCTGCGGTGGCGCCTGGTTTGAGTTTTGAAGCAGTTTAATGGGTTTTAAAGGCAAAAAACCATTAAATGCCAAAATAACTAAATAAAGGCAAGGATGCCTAGGAATTCAGGTTTGATCAGCTGGTTCCCAGCTGTAACACTGATAGCTGAGTTTAGGATGTGCAATCCACAGGGTTTTGGCGCTGGGAGCTGGGGAAGCTCCATGCCAAATTGGTACATTGGGTTGAATGGAGTCAGGTGACTTCTGCCCATTGTAGGTCAATTCTCATAGGTTGAGAATTTTTGGTGATCTTTCAGGTAAAGATCTATGTTGGATGACTTGAATGTCATAGGCCACGTGATGCAAATCATTGGTTGATTCAAGAACCGGAGGGGTTTTCAGCTGTGTATGCCCCAAATGGTATATAAGCAAAAACAGTTAAACATTAATAAAATATATTCATTGTCGGTTTTGACGCTTTCCCCTCACCTATTTTTCAATTGTCATGCCTTCTTTGCTAAAATTTGAGAGAGCCAAGTTTGGGGTCCTTTGTGTGGAAACTGCTGCAGCAAGAAAGGAGGTTCCTACAAGTACATTGGAAGAAGCTTAGACCAGCCTGGAGGTCACTAAGACTGTTCCTGCTGAATCTTTAGTAGAAGTAAAGGCTGCATTTGAAGAGCTGTATTCCAATTAATTTGCAAAGGAAGGGACTCCCGTCCAAGGGAACCAAATTTATGCTTGGGATGCTTGGAACTTGTTGGTAGGATGGGATGAAATCTTGCAACAAGTAAAAGAGATGGCAAATTGTGAAATTGAGGCGTTGAGAGCACAAGAGGAAAAAAGCGTTGAAATCATGGCTTGTTGGCAGGATGACAATAAAGTGTTATCCAAGAAAATTGCCTCCCTGGAGGCAAAGATCCTCAAAGCTTTGTCCCAGGAAGGTAACAGCAATAAGAGTCAAGGGCAGGATAATGGCAGGATGGACTGGTTAGGCTTGGATCCGTCACAATGGGGGGGGGGTTGGGGAGGCAGGGTTTGTTGACTGGGAAGGGGCAGCAAGAGCGGTTTGCTTCAATTGCTCAAATTCTTCTTCTGTCACATATACTGGCTTGACAAAATAGATGGACTGGCGTGGGGGGAGACGGGGGTCCTTTCTGGACTTATCACTATCATTTGCATAGAAGATGATGAGATCAAATAAGTCCTGGACGGATGCAGAAGGGAAAAGCTCATACCCCTTATCAATCTGGGTGCATAGTTTGTTGTAGGTGGCAGGCTTCAAGTGCCTGAGGGCGGAACCAAAATTGTAAAGACATACATCTGCAAGATGCATGTTGGCATAGTTGATGGGGTAGGACCAACAGGTATGCCCTGCAGCCCTGATTTCTTGGGTAGCCCATTCCCGCTGCTTCATCTCCGCACTCAATACAACTGTGTGCACGGTGTTTTGTATGGCCCACTCCTCCAGCAGGCAACTGTGGTAAGTTTGACTCCCTTAAAGTTGACTCCCTTGTACTCAACTCCCTTGAAATTGACTCCCTTGAACTTGACACTATAGTAAACTGAGAATTCAGCTTTTGCCCTGATTGACTCCCTGGTACTCAACACTTTTTTAATTAACAGATCTTGATGTACTGAAAACTTTTAATATTAAAAATTAAGCTATACAGGTATGGTATACTAAAGTGGCCTTATAGAGCTAAAAAATGCAGTAAAAACAGTATCTTAATTAATAGAAATAAGGAGAAACAAGAAATTATTTCTCATTTTACTATGTAATTTACACTCTTTATTATAAAAATATTTTTTATTACCATAAAAATTAAAATTCCAATGAGACAAAAATAAACACAAACAAAAAAAATAAAGTTATGCAAACTATAAAGAAATATTAATATTTATTTGATATAGTTTATATAAGCACAACTGTGAATATCATATGTTTTATTTGGAAATTAACAAAAATTAAGATATTTCACTCACTTTAAACTATAAATATTCATCTCAAACTTACCATGCATACATAGAACAATCACTGCTATCTAATTAAGTTAAAAAACTTAAAATTAAAACTAAAAACTAAATGATCAAAGCTAATAAGTAAAAATTAAAGTTAAAAAGTTAAAAGTTAAAAGTAAAAATCATATAGCTGAGCAAGTAAGCAAGTTTATTCCTCATCATGCTTTTCACGTTTCATCTTGGCCCCTTCCAGGAGGGCAGTGGCAATAATCTCAAGCTGCTGCTTAAGCTCAGAGACCTTGTATTTGTGCTTGGCCGCACCCTGGATGGCCTTGGTGAAGAGGGTACAGCGGGTGGTTGGCTTGGTGGGGGGACGCGGTTGGCCAAGTCACACAGCTTGGAGATGGTCTTCTCCTGCTTGTGCTGCAAGAGGGAAAATAACTTATTGAATTTAGGGTGGAGCCCAAAGTTGGCCTTGAGGTGTTTGTGGTAAGCCTCTAGCGCTGAGGTGGTCTTGAGCTCACCATTCACTGCTGCCCGGTACACATTCCACTGGCCTTGGCACGGGCCTTGCCTTGCCTCTGCGTGACAACCTTCCCAATCCACTGGGGCTTGAAGTACTCAAGTAAAGGATTGAAATCTGGGTGTTTCACTATGTTGGGATCCTTTGAGAGCACCTTGAACCCCATTGCAGTGTGCTCTGGCTTTAAAAAAGCCAAGGCACTAAATTGTGCCAGCACAAATCTGCAGGTGTCCAAAGTATCCCTCCGGCTCAACCTACTAAGCTCCGCGTGGGCCTGCATGTTACAAGCAACTGCTTGGCGGAAGTGGAAGTAGCACCCCTGCACCTCCCTGCTAAACAGCTGCTCAAATGCATTGAACTGAGCAGGCTCAAAGTCCATAATGCATACACGAGGCCCAAGAGCTCTTAGCCTCGCCTTTTCCTCCGAGTCCAGGGTGGCCTGGTCCTTGTCAGAGGCAGGTGGGTTGGCGCAGGTGTGGGGGGAAGTCTTCTTGGATTCATCATCATTGGCAGGAGGAAGAAGGGCAAGTTCTTGGCGGAGGATGGAGAACACGCAGGTATAAATGGCCTCAGTAGCCCCAGGAAGGAAAAAAGAACACAAGTGGAATCACCTGGATGTCAATCTGGGCATAAAACATCCAGAGCTGCTTGAACATCTGGGGGCAAGTGGCAAAGGTACCATCAACTAGCCAGGTTGACGCCCTTTTCAACTCCATCAGGTTCTGCTGAGTTGAGTAGCAGATTATATGGTCATTGGCTGCAGGCCTGTCATCATGAAGCAGGAAGCACTCCCCACTAGGAAGCTACTTAAGCTCATGAGTGAGTGTGAGCTCAGAGAGGACGTCAGAAGCCTTGGGGGGAGGAGGATTTGCAGCAATATACTTATTGCTGATGAATTTGACCAACTGCTCCTGTGTTGGTACCAACTTGAGATTGTTGGGTTTGAGATGCTGAAGGGCCTTGATGGCCAGATCAGAAGCTCAGAGGTTGGCAGTGGTGGGAATGACCTGAACAAGGTACCATTTAAGCGTGCGAGTGATTAGATGATTGGGGGGCTCACAAGTGTGCTCCCTCTTCTCCAATGTTACTTGCTCCCAGCCCTTGGTGTTCAACCAGGCCCTGCAAGTCTTATCCTTGCAGACAAAGTGCTTGCTTTTGGTCTGCCGCTTTTGGTTGTTGCAATTGAAGATATAATTATTGGCAACGTAACCAGGGCCGCCCTTTACAGACATGATTGGAAAGTACCAGGGGAAGCGCTTAGGAACTTTGAACTCTCTGTCCACATTGAAAATGTTGTGGATGGCCAGTGGATCCCAAGCCACATGACCAGAAGCTTTAAACTTCTTGGAGTAATCCTCTGGCTCATCTTGGGGGTCAGATGAAGAAGGAGGGGAAGAGCCATTGGGAGGGGGAGGGGGAGGGGAAGGATTCTTTGAGGCCTGCTTGGATACCTCCTTTTTCTTACCAGAAGAAGAGGTGGGCTCCTTGGCAGCCTTTGCCTTCTTGGTCTGGCGCTCCTTGGTAGGCTCGGAGTCAGCCTCTGAGTGATAAAATGAGTGGTTGGTAAGATCACCATCAGATTTATTGGGGGAAGATTTTTGGGGGGAAGGTGAAGGGGATGTAGAAGATGAGGGTGGAGGGGGGGAGGAGTGGGAGGAGATGGGGTTGGAGACTTTGCCTTTGCAGGATTCTTGGCACACTTGGGGGTGGAGGCAGTTTCTTTGGAGCCTTTGGAGGCTTGGCACTTAGGCTGCTGGCTGTTCTTGTTTGATTTTGTCTAAAGAAAAGTTTAGCATTGTAAATAAAATGATTGAGAAGATATTGCAAACACAAAGAGATAAAGCAAAGCAAAGTTGAATGAAAAGTGTGCAAATAAATTTTTATTTATAAAAAACATAAAAAAGTAAATAGAAGCAAAATAGAAACTCAAAGTGTAGATATAAAGGTTAAAACATAGAAAGTAAGTGATTTTGTGATGAAGCATCAAAGATGTTAGGTTCAGCATAACATCTTAGTGTTAAATCAATGTAAAAGTTTAATTGAAAATCAAAAAATATATATGAAAATTATATGGAGAGCAGCAGAAAAAGTAGTAGATTATAATACCAAAATTTATTATGTGGAATTTTTTTTATTGAGAGTTGAAAATTCAAAACATAGTAAAGTGTTGAGTTTGGCACTGTCAAACAGCCAGAAAAAGCTGAATTCTCACTGTTGAGGATGCCGGAGTTGAGCAGAAACATCAAATTTACTATGTTTGTTACATATAAAACTTGCTTAAATTTAAACCAGGTTTGAAAGTTAACCCAAAAGCAAGGCAGTTTTTATGCTCAAAAATTAAAATACAACATAAGTTAAAAAATAAATGAGTGGAAATGTGTTTATTAGTGATTAGGGTATGCCGTGAGGAGCTGGGAGTGAATTATTTACCATAGTGTTGGTTAAAACGTTAAGAAGCTCTCTGTACTAATCCCCAAGTTAAAGTATCAAGTGGGTGATTGTTGAGTGGCGCTCATAGTATGTCACATATTAATTTAGCTTTAATTCCGAGCCTTTGATGAGTTAAATACGAAGCCAATCAGGTGTCAAGTGGATAGAGTCAAACAAAGAAAGTGTCAAGTTTCAGTTTTTTATAAATTACATATGAAATCTCTTAATAAATTGGGCTTAATTTATGTGGCACCACTTAATCCAAAAACCCAGGAATGACATAATGTAAAACAAGTGGGGTATTTGATTAATGTCTATGCCACTAAATCCAGTATAGTGGTGCTTGGGAGCCTAATCAACAACTATGGACACTAATAATAAAAATATAATAGTAAATAATAAAATTTATATAAGCGCATATGTATTTTATTAATAAAATTAAAATTTGGCTTAAAAAGTGTCAAACTGGTCACTTTTGGGTTTAGAGTGTTGAACACAGGTTTTTTCATTTCTATTAGTAAATTTACTTATAAATTGCCCCTTAAATTGGTATTTTAGCTAACTGATTTATTAAAAAGAGTTGAGTTCAAGTAAATACAACCTTGGTTTTTGGTTTTGAACCCCTAAATTACTAGTAAAAATTAGCTTAAAATTGGTTAAGCCAAAAATACTAATAGATGCACATATGCGGCACTCGACTCCCTGGTACTCGACAAAGTGTTGAGTACCAGGGAGTCAAGTTTAAGGGAGTCAAACTTACCACAGTTGCCCTCCAGCATGGCCTTGAGCTCTGTCTGGTAGGCATATCCATCTGCGGTGCTCAATATTGCTGAGTAATAATTGACGCCCAATGGGGAAACTGCCAATAAAACCCCGGCAAAACAATACAAGATTGGGCCGCGCTTGTACACGTCAGATTGGATGCGCTTCTCTCCAAAGTCTTGGATACTGGCCAAGATCTTGGCATATGATAGGAAGATGACGTCATTACGGGCCCTAATTGCCCTCCCTTTAATAAAATTAATAATGGTTGCATTGTATGGGTTGGTATCCACCAAAATGGGGCCACTGAGAACTTGATTGGACAAGATTCTAGCAGCAACCACAACTCTGTGCATCCATGAATTCACTGTTCTTTTGTTGGTGAAGATTATGTGAAGTCCCAACTGGAGACGTACCTGGACCAGGGGAATCCACAGGTCACGTTCCATAATGGCCATCATAAGGGAATGGGCTGTATCACCTTTGGTTGAGGTACGGGCATCAGTTGGGGTCTTCTTGGTAGAGGGGCTACAGTTGGTGTGAGCTTGCAGGGTTGCAGCCACAGTGGACTTTGCAAACCCCATTGTGGCCGCAATTTCCCTGAGGGACATAAGCTTTCCTTGCTTTTCAACCATTTTGAGAACAATCTCTGGGGTGATCAATTTTATTCTGTGTCTTGCAGGCTGATTGGCTGGGGGAGGGACGTGTCCATCTTGGGAACTGGTTGGTGCCATCTTATTGGCTGTTTTGGGGTTCTGGGCTCTCTGGGTGACCCCATGGCTAAAATGGCTGGTTCTGGATGCTATTGCTGATAAGGGATTTGGGTTGGCAGCTGCCTGTGCGTGATGGGCAAACAGGGCCATGCTTGAGGATGCAGGAGAAAGAACACACTCCTGGGTAGTGCTTGCGGAGGGGCCTGCGGGTTGGGAGTGGCCATAGACAGAGGCTTCACCATTAAGAGACCCAGTGTAGCCCTGCATAATTTTGTCAAGGCCAGAGAATAGCTTGTTGACTTGGTTGTTGTTGAAAGAAGACATAATAAAAATTTTATTATAATTTTAAACTCAAGAAGAGGAATGTATATTTTAGTCAATTTTATTGTTATATATGTCAATTTTGTGAATATTACAATCTAAATTTTAGCCAACCTAAAATGGAATAGGGTGATTTTTGAGAATGCCTATGATTCCTAAAAGAATTTGCACAAATCCAATCTAGATCCTTTAACATCCTTTTTGAGACACCCATAAATTATATTTATTTCAAATTCATCACAATTATGATTTGAAACTTGGTTCTTGGATTTGACAATCCCGCAATTTCAGATTTGTTAATTTTCACATGATGTCTATGATTTGTTTGATATACAGGAAATCTCAAATTGTACATAAGAATCCCGCATTTCTGATTAATGTATCCCGCATTTGTTTGTTGGCTTTTGTCTTTTGTTAGTTGAGTTATCTGCTCAAGAGATTCAAAATTTGCCAATTTAAATAAACCAAAAAAGTCAAATTAAATGGTTAATTTTATTAAATATTTTATTTTTCACTCAGCTGAGTTGCCCACAAAAGTGATTCAAAATTTGGACCAAGGATTTGACAATCCCGCATTTTTAAGTTCAGGTTCTGAATTTACAGTATAATAAAATTCATTGTAAACATGGCTTTTTTCATTCTAATTTATATAGATGGACTATGTTTATATTAGAGAGCCATTAACACTTAGTACAAATATTGTTACATAATACATTTTATAGCCTGTATATTTACCTATTGGTAATAATTTTGTAACCTTTTTAGTTGGATTTTGTGAGGTAATAATAATGTAATGGGTTAATAAATTACTGTTTATTACCATCAATTGCCTGATTTTCTTTGCTGTGGTGATTGTGCATTTTCTGATATTTATGCACTAGTATCCAATTGGTTGGTTCCAAATCCCATTGCACAGGCAATAGGAAACATGTTTGCCACCCTGACAGCATCCAGTCTCAGGGTGGTAACCATATTTCCTATTGCCTGTTCAATGGGATGTGAAACCAACCAATTGGATACTAGTGCATAAATATCAGAAAATGCACAATCACCACAGCAAAGAAAATCAGCCAATTAATGGTTATAAACAGTAATTTATTAACCCATTACATTATTATTACCTCACAAAATCCAACTAAAAAGGTTACAAAATTATTACCAATAGTTAAATATACAGGCTATAAAATGTATTACGTAACAATATTTGTAGTAAGTGTTAATGGCTCTCTAATATAAACATAGTCCATCTATACAAATTAGAATAAAAAAGCCATGTTTACAATGAATTTTATTATACAAAATGAATTGAGTTATGCACATAATACTTAAATATCAAGAGTTAACGTCTAATTGCAATATTCTAATATACCATTTATATTTGTGGTTCTTAGTTTATTATTGCTAATGAAAAATATTTATGTTGCAACTGAACCAATGAGAGTTCAGTACTTGGGATTGGGGAAGACAACAGCCCAATAAGAAAGGACAGGATAATAAGAATAAGGTGTCATTTATTGTAGAATATTGTGATTAATATAATATATGGGGAAAGCCACAAGGCCACAAGGGGGTGGCATAGTGGGAAGTTCCATGTAAGGTTTGGAGCCAAGGAATAACTTGTGTGGGGATCAACAGGTTGAATTGGCAATGCTCCTAATTAGGATGAAGTACCCGCCATTTGACATTGCCATCAGATTAATCCACAACATTAGATACATCAAGGGGCAACTCATTGAGCACCCCCTGTGTATCATAAGATACGTTAGCAGGCAAGCCTAGAAACTCGGTTGCAACACCCCCCTTGCCCCCTGTTTTTTGTCAGACACCAGGACTGGAGTTTGCGGAAGGTCTGGGAAGGTCTGCAGAACAACCTTTGTGTGGGGATGGCGCGGCAGGGACACAAGCGGTCATGGTGAAGCTTTCTGGTATTCCCTTGGGCATCCTCAAGTTGGTAGGTGTGGTTGTCATAGACCACAGCTACCTTGAAGGGCCCTAGGTGGTTGGGTTCTAATTTGGCAAAATTGGGATTGAGGGTATAGACGGGGTCTCTCACGGCATATCTAGCTTTGAGGTGTTTTGTCCCTCCCGCAATCTGCTTGTGTTTGATCTCCCGGGCTTTGGCACGCCATTGGTCTAGGGAGGGCGTTGTCACTAGGGGGCTTGTTGGGAACCTTGAACTGTAGTTTCCCCTGTTCAATCCTGGTCAGGCTGTCAGGTGTTCCAAAGGCCAGGGTGCTAGGGCTGAACCCAGTGCCCCTGTTGATTCTTGCTTGCAGGATCAGTAGGGCGGTGGGAATATGTTTAGTCCACGCAGTGTTAGGGTGCTCTTGTGAGAGCTTGGCAATCAGTTGAACCAGGGAGCCGTTTAACCGTTTCACGCAGCCATTGGCTTGTGGATGGTAGGTGGTTGTGACTATATGCTGGAGCGTGTTCTTGACGCAGTATGCCTTCACAACGTGTCCAACAAGTTTGGATCCACCATCTGTGATGAGATGCTTGGGTTGCCCAAAGCGAGCCACAATCTCCTTGCTAATAAAGCAGGTAATGGTGGTGGCAGTGTGGTTGGTTGTTGCCCACGCCACTGGACAATGGGTGAAGTAGTTGATAGCAGTGATAATATACTTTTTACCCAGTCTGTCTTTGGGGAGCGGTCCCACAATGTTGAGAGCCCACTGCTTGAAGGGTTCCATAGCCTTGATAGGTAGGACAGACTTGGGAGGTGCAGGTTTGGATGTATTCTTCTCACACAACACACACATCTCAAGGAGGTCCAAGATGTCTTGCCGCATGCGCAGCCACCAAACCTTATGTTTCATGATCTTGAGGAGGTTATGCCCTCTGATGTGACCCAAGGTTTGGTGGTAGTGCAAGATGGTGTCCCCTCATTGTGTGGTGGGGATGTAAGGTGTCTTCTCACCTGTTTCTGTCTGGCGGAAGACGTTTCCAGCATCAATGGTGAACTGACTTTTGTTGTCCTTCAGCTTGGAGATGGTGACCAAGTTAAGGCCCTTGTAGCGGGTTGCCTCAGGGCACAGGTAGAGCATGGGCTAGTCTGGGTCCAAACCGTTGTCCCCAGTGATGGACGCTACGTAGAGTCGTGAAAGAGCATTGGCTGTGACAAGTTCCTTTCAAGGCTTGTATTTGATGCGTAATTGATAGGGGGATAGACCCTCAACCCATCCTGCCTGGCAGCATGTCAAATGAGACTGTGTGTTGAAGTATTGGAGTGACTTATGGTCCGTCAGAACGCGGGGTGGGAAGGTCGCACCTTCCAAGTAACAGCACCACTTCTCAACTCAGTGTACAATGGCTGCCAGCTCTTTATCATGGATGGGGTAACGTTGTTCCAAGTCAGTGAGCTTCCTGGACTCATATGCTACGGGAAGGAAGACGCCATTGTCAGTTTCTACCCTTAGCACGCCCCCTTGGCCCTGTCAGAGGTGTCAGTCTTGAGTTTGTACTGTCAATTTCAGTTGGGAAACTGCAGAACTGGTGCTGTTGTGAGCCTTTGCTTCAACGTCTTGAAGGCTTGATCTCTGGCGGGGTCCAATGGAAGCGCTGTTTGATATTGAGGAGCTCAGTGAGAGGTGCAATTAGTTCTCCACAATTGGGGATGAACTTGCATACATAGGCAACCATGCCCAAGAAGGTTCGCACTTGGCCCACATCAGTGGGGGGCGGCATGCTAGTGATTGCCTTGATTTTGGCAGGGTTGGGCTTTATCCCTTGGGCAGAGATGGTGTGCCCAAGGAATAGTAACTCTGACTTGAGAAACTCACATTTGGAGGGTTTAGCTTTTAGCTGATTTTTCTGAAGGGTGTCAAGGACAGCGCAGAGGTGTTGGAGGTGTGTGGTTTGATCTTGACTAAAGACAATAATGTTGTCAAGATACACAATCATGTACTTTCCAATCAGCTCCTCAAAGGCTTTGTTCATCAACATGGCAAAGGTGGAGGGAGCGTTGGTCATTCCAAAGGCAACAGCGCCCATGTTGACACTTTGTCAACATGGCCACTGTCGGCTCAAAACTCTAAATCTCATATGTTTTTTGCTAGTTGTGCTAGCTTAATTCTTTTTTTTAAAGCGTTCAGGGGTGCAAACCCAGAAAACACAACAAAATTGTGGCCATCTCAACACAAATTAATATTAAGCTTAATAAAAAGCTTGATTTAACCTGATTTTTCCTTTACGTTTACTAATAAAAATTAGTTTATTTTTTTATTCATTTTCACAACGTAAAAGTGTCAATGTCAACACTTTTTAAGCCAAACTTATTTTTAATAACAAGACTGAAGCATTTACAGTAAAAAAATAAGTGCACATTAAAAAATATTTTTTTATTGAATTATTATATTGAAAAAGACAGTGCAAATATATTTGATTGTTGGAATGTTCATGTTATAAATATATATGTGGCACTTATTACAGCTTTAATATATTAAGTGGATTGGATGCTAACAGTGATCCAATAATTTAAGTGTGACTTACTATGTAAGTTACTATAGAATTTATTATTAAAAATAATGTTGACACTCGTAAATGTTGTTTATTTGCTTGTGATCACCCCCGGGGTGGAGTTAAGCAAATTAGAGTGGCACAATTAACCCTAGATTAATATGCCACCTCATATAAAGAATGTCGTAAGTGACGTTGTTGACTTTTTACCTTTTTCAATAGTTGAATACAACTTCTTAACAACTTTACTTAAGTGCAATGGTAAAATATCATATTCTCACTACCCAAATATAATTTTTAATAAAGAAATAAAGAACCTTGATACTTTTTAACTTATTTTTATATGTTTTTTTAATTTTTATATGTGAACAAAAATACACAGGAAACGGTTAATTTTTTGCTAGCCCACGTAAATTTAATTAAGTGTACTATGTAAAAACATAGTAAATTTTCAAAATAATGTTGACAGTGAGAATGTCGTCAAAAATAATGTCTACAATTTTGTAATTGACAGTGAGAATTCAGCCTTTTTTACTAATTGTCAATCATAATGTCGACACTTTTCACTTCTCACATATAAAACTTTATGTTTTATATAATAAAAACTTCTAATTTTTTGATATGTTGTATTTTTGACTTTGCTCTTTCATTTTTTTATTTTTAAAATAAAATCTATATCTAAATATGATACTTTCACATATTTCTATCAACTTTTATCTTGTTATTTATAACTTTAATAAAATAAAAACTATGCAAGTATTTTTTAACATTTAAATGCCAAGAAAAAACATCTAAGATTTACTTTTTGTATATTATGCTTTTTAAGTTTTTTGTTTGTTTTTTACATACTTTGCTTTATTTTAAACCATTTTACTTATTATTTTAGGACAAGAACACCTATAAGCAGCCAAAGGGTACCGCGTCCCTCCAAGCCCACCAAAGCCACCAAGAAGAAGCCTGTCTTGTCAAAGAAGGCCACCCCCAAACCATCCCCCAAGCCCTCCCCTGAGCCCTCTCCTGAGAAGAGCCCTGCTCATTCCACTGGGGGAGAGGAAACTGATGGCTCTCTTACAGAGCACAGTTTTTACAACTCAGCTTCTGACGAGGAGCCAACCAAGAAGAAGCGCTCAGCCCAAAAGTCCCCACCCAAGGATAAGTCTCCTGCACATGAGGAGCACCACAACAAGCCTCCTTCTGCTTCCCCACCCCCGCCAAACTCTCCCCCTTCAAGCTCATCTGGGGATGATACAAAGCCCCGCCCCAATTACTTCCCTAGCTTCTGCCATGCTCCTGCTGGCCCTTGGGACCCTCTTGTGGCCCACAACATCTGCAACATTGATGGCAAGTTCAAGGTCCCTTCCACCCTGCCCAAGTTTTTCCCCATCATGAGTGTTAAAGGTGGGCTGGCCATGGTGGCCAATGGATACATCTTCTCATGCAACAATGCTAACTGGGGCTTTAAGAGCCAGCATTACACCTGTGAGGACCGCTCCTGCCCAGTGCAGCTCAACACTGAGCGCTGGGACCTGGTCCAAACTATCAAGGGCAAGCACACTTGTGTGATGCCCAACACAACCATCTCCTGCCTCCTGAAGTGGTATCTGGTGCAGATTATGCCCACTTCCAAAGACCTTTCTGCCACCCAGCTAGCCGTGCTTACTTGCAAGTACCTGACCCCTACTAACTTGAAGAGGGTGCTAACCCATAATCAGTTGGTCAAGTTTGTGAGTGATAGGCGTCAAGCCTCAAACCCCCTGGCCAAGAGTGCCACCAACATAAAGGACCTGGTCCTCACCAATGCTCTCAAGAAGACAGAGGATGGTGAGATGTTCCTGCTCCATGACAATGGGCAGGAAGTGGAGGATAGGATTATAGCCTACGCCACAACTCAAAACCTGGAGCAGCTAAACACTGCTACCACCTGGCTGTGTGACGGCACATTTGCTACTTGCCCCCTATCTTCAAGCAGCTTTGGGTCCTGCATGGGCAGTTCAATGACCAGGTCATCCCCCTTGTCTTCTTTCTCCTTCCTGGTGCCAAGACAGAGGTCTATGCCAGAGCTTTCAAGATTGTCCGGGATGCTTTGAGCTCCCTTCCCACCAACCAGCTCCCCCCCTTCCACCCATACCACAAGGGCCAATCCCTCCTCCGCTGAGAAGGATGAGGCAACCTTAGCAGCTGAGCAGCTAGCTCATGCGCGCTCACTTGGGCCAAAGGTTATAATAATGGACTTTGAGCAGGCTCAGTTCAGAACCTTCCAGGCCACCTTTGATGGAGAAGTCCAGGGCTTATTCTTCCATTTTTGGCAGGCCCTTGTCAAGAATCTCAAGAGTGAGAAGGACCTTTTTGAGAAGTATCTCAATGATGGTAAGGGGAAGTGCCGCTTTGCCATGACCCAGTTTGCTGCCTTGGCTTTTGTGTGCCTGGAGCATACTGGGCTTGGCTTTGAGGCCCTCCAGGAGGATGCTTATATCAAGAAGCGCTCCACCATCTTTGAAGGCTACCTGGAGTACTTTGAAAAGCAATGGATGGGAAAGAAGGTGACTGTTCAGAGAGGAAAGAGCGTGGCCACTGCCCCTTGGAACTGCCAGGGCGCCTGAATTAAGGGGGAGAGGAAGACCACCTCCAGCCTGGAAATGTGGCACAAGCACCTGAAGACCAAGTTTGGAACCAACCCCAAGTTCAACAAGTTCTTCCAGAAGCTACAGGAGGAGTAGGCCCAGACTGTCTCCAAGTTCTGTGACCTGGCCAACCAGGTGGCCCCCAAGAAGAGGAAGTCTAAGGACCAGGACTACCAGGAGGACATGCAGAAGGTAGTAAAGAAAAAGTACAAGGTGGCGGAGATCAAGAAGTACCTTGAGGACGTTGCAACTGCTCTTGCTAGTGGCTTTAATTAGCCCAATAAACCTTGCTTTGCTTTGCCTATATATTTTTTACTTTTAAAATTTTAATTTTTTGATTTTTTGGTTAGTAATAATCTTTTTAGGTATAAAGGGTAAGTTTCAGATACAGTTTCAATGTGGTTTTGTAAGAAATATCTTATATTTTGTTAATTTATCTTTAAGGTATGAGATATTTTCAGTTATGCTTATATAAAGTATAATAAATTAAATATAGAATTTTCTTATATTTTGTGGTTATTATGATATATAAAATATCTTTATTTTTGGTTCATTGGAATTTTAATTTTTATGGGAATAAAAAATCATTTTATAATAAAGAGTGTAATTTACATAGTAAACTGAAAAATAGTTGCTTATATCTCCTTATTCTTATTACTTATGGTATTTTTTATTGCATTTTTGAACTCTCTGGGGTCATTTTAGTATAATAAAGTATTTAAAATAATTTTTTTATATTAAAAATGTTCAGGGTAAAGTGTTTTGTTAATTAAAAAAGTGTCGACATCCAGGAAACAACATTAAGTAAAACCGGGTCAACACCTCACTATATGTCAACATTAAAAGTGTCAACATGGCCACTGTCAACATTTTTAGTGTTGACATGGGCGCTGTTGCCATTCTAAAGTTCATGACACAACACTCAAACAACCTGTAGCGTGTGCAGAAGGCAGTTTTTGCCTCATCCCCTGGTGCAATGCGGACCTGGTTGTACCCCGCAGTGAGATCAATCTTGCTAAAGACCTTTGCGCCTGCAAGTGTATCAAACAGGTCTTCAATCAGCGCAGGGGGTACTTATTTTTAACTGTCACCTCGTTTAAGGCGCAGTAGTCCGTGACCAGGCAAAGAGACCCATCCTTCTTAGCTACAAAGAAGACAGCCGCCCCATATGGAGATAGCAAGGGGCAAATAAAGCCCTTATCAAGTGCGTCCACAAGGTGCTGGCGGAGGGTTTCATCTTCCTTTTGTGTGAGACAGTATAATGGTTGTGCTTTAGGTAACAATCCTTGAAGTTATACAGCGTTCTGGATCTCCCAGGGTGGAGGTAGTTGTTTGAGTGTTTCATTGAATACATCCTTGTACTCCTTGAGGAGTGCAGCTAGCGCTGGTGGTGGTGATAATGACAAGGGAGGGACTGCAGATGATTCTGCACAGATAACTTCAACTGAACATTGGTTAAAGTCTAGTTTCCCCCCCTTGAAGTTGTATGAGCCCGTCTCCGTTATCCTGACAAACAGTGTCATGTAGTAGCTTGTTCATTTCCACAGGAAAATCTGGAACCCCACCACATTCCTATTGAGGGTGATGACATAGGTATCCCAGTTGATGTAGGGACAATTATGCTGGAGCCAGTTGAGGCCAGTGATTACGTCGTGGCTGAGGCCTGCCATGATTGGCCCAGAGAGCTTAACCTGGATGTTCCCCATTCTTACGGAGAAGGGTACCGTCTCGTGGGTGATGGTCACTCTGCAGGAGTCAGCTACACGTACTGCTTTAAATCTGCTGAGTACTTGGTCTAATTGTTGGGAGTCAGCAAACACCTGCTCTACCATGGTGTGATCAGCCCCAGTATCTACCAGTAACTTGTGGGTGTTCCCACGGAAACAGAAGGGATAGGACAAGCGTGTTACTTTATTTGAGGAATGAGCGACTTGCAACACAGGGTCATTGCTATGGACCTGAAAGACATCTAGGGTTTCAACCTCGTGAAGATTGTAGTTGCAGGAGTTCTTTGCAAGCAAGGGCTGAGAGGGCGGGTCGGTTGGGGTTGTAAGGCCTCTTGTTGTTACAACCCCCAGGCTTTTCCCGGGTCCTCAATTAGCGCTAGCTGGAGCTCCCCCCTTGCAGGGGCGTTTAGCTGCACTTTCTTGTTGACAGGGTTGGCAATGGCCCACTTGACCTTGGCCATTGTTAGGTGCAGGACGTGGTTGGGGTGGAGCATTGTTGGTGCGGCAGAAGACCATTAAAGCCTGGTTATTGGCCTCTACAATGGCTTTATAACAGTCATTAATAGAGGTGCAGCAACTGACAGGAACCCACTTGCAAATATGGGGGTTTAACCCATTAACAATGAGAGTGAGCAACATGGCGTTCCCATCAGTCACGGCTTTGGGGGCAGCAGCAAGGGCTTGTTGCCAAGTGGCCAGATACTCGGGGACAGAACCAGTCTGCTTGATGGCTAAGAGGGGAGTCCCCAAGACAATGGGAGAGAAAGTTTCACTATATTGGGATTTGGCGGCGTCTCAGAATGTCGCCCAGGTGAAGTCAAACTCCTGGCTGGCCCAGTTGGTGAACCACACAGCAGCAGGCCCTGTAAGGCGGCCAGATGCCGTGGCAGCCCACATGGACTCCGGGACCTGACAGATACAAAGGCGTGTTTCGGTGGACTGGAGCCAACTGACAATGTCAGCTCCTTTGACATTGCCAGTGAAGGACTCTAGTTGGAGGTTGAGCATACGTTGAGACAGGTCCAACTGTGGCAGGATGACACTAGTGTCACGCTGCCCAATGCAGAGCTAATTGTATACACTGGTAAGAACTAGCTGATCTTGATAGATGACATAACCTTTGGGAATGTCCCCCTCAGGAATTGGAAGGAATGTCTCTTGTTGTGGAGTAGCCATGCGGCCCGTACTCTGTCCTTTCTTGGGGGGAATTTTGTTTTTAAAATAGGTCATAAACCTACTTCTGCTACCACTGTTGCAACTGAACCAATGTGAGTTCAGTACTTGGAATTGGGGAAGACAACAGCCCAATAAGAAAGGAAATGATAATAAGAATAAGGTGTTGCTTATTGTAGAATATTGTGATTAATATAATATATGGGGAAAGCCACAAGTCCACAAGGGGGTGGCATAGTGGGAAGTTCCATGTAAGGTTTGGAGCCAAGGAATAACTTGTGTGGGGATCAACAGGTTGAATTGGCAACACTCCTAATTAGGATGAAGTACCCGCCATTTGACATTGCCATCAGATTAATCCACAACGTTAGATACATCAAGGGGTGACTCATCAAGCGCCCCCTGTGTATCATAAGATACGTTAGCAGACAAGCCTAGAAACTTGGTTGCAACATTTATGCAAATAATTATATGTTATTCATAAAATGTATAATGTTTATTTGATTATGAGAATGTCAATAATGTAAAAGGAATATTTTATTAATTATAAATCAAAAGAAATAATATCATTTTTAATAAGTTTTCACAAAGAAAGGTTTATTTTACTCATCAAAGGACAAGTAGGGAAGGGAATGGGCGGCATGTACGTCATCATCATATGCACTTGTGAAAGGGACAGCATCAGAGATAATGGGCAGGGAATGGGTGGTGGTCTGGAGTCAGGGTTAGAAGACGGTTGGCTTGGTCTTGATGGGGAGGTGGGGAGGCTTGGTTTGTTGACTGGGAAGAGGCGGCAAGAGCTGATTGATTTAATTGATCAAATTCTTCTTCTGTCACATATGTGGGCTTGACAACCCAAATGGATTGGCTTGGGAGAGGCAGGAGTTCTTTCTGGACTTATCACTATCACTTGCATAGAAAATGACAAGATCTGATAGGTCCTGGACAAACACAGAAGAGAACAGCTCATACTCCTTCTCAATTTGGGTGCACAGTTCATTGTATGTTGCAGGCTTTAAGCGCCTGAGAGCTGAACCAAAATTGTAAAGACATACATCTTCAAGATGCATGTCAGCATGGTTGGTGGGGTAGGACCAACAGGTATGTCCCACAGCGCTAATTTCCTTGGTTGCCCACTCATGCTGTTCCATCTCAGTACTCATTACAACTGTGTACACAGCTTGTTGGGTAGCCCACTTCTCCAGAATGCCCTTGAGCTCCATCTGTTAGACATACCCATCTACAGTGTTTGATATTGCTGAGTAATAATTGACACCCAATGGAGAAACTGCCAACAAAACCCCAAAAAATTGATACAAGATTGGGCCACACTTGTAGACGTCATATTAGATACACTTTTCTCCATAATCTTGGATGCTTGCAGAAATCTTGACATATGACAAGAAGATGATGTCATTACGTGTCTTTATTGCCCTCCCTTTAATAAAATTAATAATGATTGAATTGTAGGGGTCAGTATCCACCAAACTGGGGCCAGTGAGAACTTGATTGGACAAGATTCTAGAAGCAGCCACAACTCTGTGCATCCACAAATTGACTGTTCTTTTATTTGTGAAAATGTCATGGAGTCCCAGTTGGAGACAAACCTGGACCAGGGGTTCCGCAAGTCATGCTCCATGATAGCCATCATAAGGGGATGGGCTTTTTTACCTTCAGTTGAAGTACAGACACCAGTTGGGGTCTTCTTGGGAGGGGGTCACAATTGGCATGTGCTTGCAGGGTTGCAGCCACAGAAGACTTTGCAAAACCCATCACAGCCACAATTTCCCCAAGGGACATAAGCATCCCTCGCTTTTCAACCATTTTGAGAACAATCTCCTGGGTGATCAATTTTCTTCTGCGTCTTGCAGGCTGATTGGCTGGAGGTGGGGTGTGTCTGACTTGGGAACCTGACAGTGCCATCTGATTGGCTGTTTCTGGATTCTGGCTTCCATGGTTTACCCCTTGGCTAAATTGGCCAATTCTGGATACCAGTGTTGATACAGGATTTGGGTTAGCAGCTGCCTGTGGATGATGGGCAAACAGGGCCATGCTTGAGGACACAGGAGAAAGAACACACTCCTGGGTAGTGCTTGGGGAGGGGACTGAGGGTTGGGAATGACCATAGACAGAGGCTTCACTGTTGGAAGACCCAGTGTAGCCCTGCATGATTTTGTCAAGGACAGGGAACAGCTTGTTTATTTGATTGTTATTAAAAGAAGGTATAATAAATTTTATATCAAAAAAACAAACTCAAAAAGAGAAGTGTATATTTTAATCAATTTTATTATTGGCATTTTTTAAAATCCACTGTAATCAAGCATCTAAATTTTAGCTGTCCTAAAATGGAATAGGGTTATTTTTGAGAATTCCTATGATTCCTAAAATAATTATCACAAATTCACTCTAGATCCTTTGACTTCCTGTTTGAGATGCCCATAAACTATATTTATTTCAAATTCACCTCATTTTTGATTTGAAATTTGGTTCTTGGATTTGACAATCCTGCAATTTTGGATTCATTAATTTTTACATGCTGTCTATGATTTGTTAGACATACAGGAAATCTTAAATTGTACATTAGAGTCCTGCATTTCCGATTCATTTATCCTGCATTTTTTTGCTATGTTTTGTCTTTTGTTATTTGAGTTATCTTCTTAAGAGATTCAAAATTTGCCAATTTAAATAAACCAAAAAAATCAAATTAAATGGTTGATTTTATTAAATATTTTAATTTTCATTCAGCTGAGTTGCTCACAAAAGTGATTCAAAATTTGGACCAAGGATTTGACAATCCTGCATTTTTATGTTTAGGTTCTGAATTTACAGTAAGAGTGCCACTGACTTAATGATTAGTTGGGGAATCATTCAGGGAGTCACTCAGGGAATTGCTTTTCTGAGAGAGAGTAGTTGAAGATGTTGCAACACTATGAAGGGAATTATTGAGTATGTGTCACTTGATGGGATGTATCCCAAGGACTCACACTGTCAGGGCCCAGAATTCTTTAGACAATCAGCTATTCTGTCTGGAGATAAAACAACCAATAGTGTGGAAAGCATTGTCAACTGTCTTCCTGGAAGGAAACCCCCTTTCTGACTGTGAATGGCCAGGTGTCAGGATCACTCCTGACATAGCTCTGAATGAGGATCAAAGCAAAAAATAAGCACATTCTAGTGAAAAAGGGGAGAATCACAAAATGTCTGATTGAGATGCCATTGCTTCATTAAGCATGACATCATGGTTGCATAGATGTCGTAATTCATGCAATTATATCTCAGCTCTCAATCAACGGATACCAATTATCTAACCTGCATTCAAGAGCTCTTGACAGCGCCTACAATTTATCTTAATGAATTAAGTCAGGTCAAAAAGGCCAATCAAGATCTAAATCAAGCAAAAGCAATCCCCCCTGCATGAACTCCTGTTGCATGAAATGATGTCATCCATGCAAGTGTATCTCAGTGAATACGAAAGCAAAATGATTGATCAACCACTCATTTTAAAGCTCTTTGTATTTTGAGCATCATTTAATAATGAATAAGTACCCTTTAAGAGTCCACCTTGCGCGTAAAACCAATTGGAACGCAAAACCTTGGGAGGAACTAATCAGATAAGTCCCAGAATTAGGGGATAAAAATAGAAGCAGGCCATGCACTCCTTGAACAATTCAGGAATAAAATCCAAACCCTGGCCATCAATCCTGGCACTAACCAATGGGGATCTGGGACCCAGACCACATGGTTTGTGCCAGACTCTTGCCAAACCTTACTACCCAGTCTAAAATTAGACATTGTGGAAGACTTAGGCCCATTTCTCCTACTGATAGTAAGCCATTGGCTACAACCAAGAATTGACAATCCAGACCCAGATAGTAGAAGAACAAAGGTTTGGCTATATTCAAATGCCTGATTTCAATCTTCATCACCCAGTCTTTTGAGATTCTCTATTCCCTGCTTGCACTCCCACTTATAAAACTTTACATAGTGGGAGATACTATAAATAAACACCCTTTGAATATCTGATAGCTAAGCTATCATTGAAGTTCAACCAAATCTTGCTATATATTTTCCTACATCAATTATAGAAAGTAATTTCTGCTGTGTCTTTACAGCTGGGCTTTACACCAGGGGTTTGCAAGGCCCAAATACCACAAAACCCTGGCATCAAATTTAAACACAAAATTGGGTCCATTTGCTATCAGTAAATAGTAAATTGGGAAAGCAATTGTTTGATCACTCAATTAGGCGCTTAATTGCTTGAGGGTTCTAATAATAGCTGTGGCACCTTGGCATGCTGCAGCCAAACTAATGTTCATAATATACCAGTCGATATCTTTCCCCATAGGTCCCAGTGCTCAAATTCCATGAAATGTTGCAAGTATCTCTAAAAATGATGCCACCAGGCATCTGATTGCACAAAAGGCAAAGTATTCCTCAGTAAGTATAATTTATGAGAAGGGAAAAGCCTTCCTCACTGTTGACATCTTAAAATAAACAACTTTATGCCCAGGACTCATTATTTTCTTGCAGGAATTATCTATTTTTGAACCAATATAATCATTTTGTTTGCATCTATTTTTGAGTTCACTACACAATACAACCGCGTCTATCTGTTCCCTCCTGGTTCTGCTCCTGTCAATTTGATTAAGCCACCTTGCACCATTGACTTGGAGTTATTCCACCCTCACCACCTGGATCTTCCTCCTGGCCACTCTAGATGCCCAATTCCAACCATCATGAAGGAGATCCTTTTCACTCCCCCTTACCCAATGTGCCTCCTGACCAAGACTTCAGTAAGTTAGGGTTTGTCTACATTACATTACTGGGGCTGGCCAATCAGGCCATGCCCTATACTGAAAGTTGGTGTCCCTTGGCTACAGCTGTGAATGCATTGTCAGGATCATACTGATTGTGTACATGACCTTTCAGGCCCGGCCTGCCTCCTCTGTGAGATTCCAGCCGGACTCTGGTATGAGCCCTGACACAAAGCATGACAGCTACACCCAATTAAACTAAACACAGGCAAAGGATCATATGGTTTGGTGTACAGATATATGCCAGCCGCAGTAAGCAGTAACCTAGGTCTGTACCTATCCTGCCAAGCAAGGGGATAGAAGAAGATAATTTTCAGGGAACCAACCCTGATCTGCCAACTTGCTAGTGTTTGGGAACTGACAGGTTGTGGACTGGATGGGCAGGGCCCACCAAAGGATTTTTGCTAACTTGATGAGGTAGGACATTGACTTGTTCACCCATGACCACGGGCCGGCGGTGGGGGCAATAGTATCTATTACTCCTGTGAGAGTAATATATACAATCCCAAATAGCTTATTGGTATGGTCCAGGGGAAGCTCAGCGGCAGATGCAGGCATTGGTTTGGGGGTGACAGGTGATTCCATGTCTAATTGGTAGGCAGGAAGATAGTTATATTTATCTCTGAACAGACAGAGCTCAGTAACGTACCAAGGGCCTTTCTGGTTATATCTGGTTAACTCTGTAGATCTGGCCAAGGGATCCTGGGCTAATTTGTTGTATGTGGTGTAGTCCTTGTACTTGGGCTTCAAGAGGTATTCTTTGAAATGTACAGGACCAAATGGAGCACCTGGTGGACAGTATGATGCTGGCAGATTGGCAGGATGGTCAGATGATCTTTGAGTTAACTGTCAGATGACAAGAATAAAATACAACAATAATTGGGGAAACCAATATCTCATAACTTTTATTTTAAAATGACAATGGTGATTGATCTTGGCCTGGCAGGTACTTATACCATGCTTCCAGGCTTCATTCCCTGGACAAGCTCCTGAGCTTGGGCAGTTTGGCATCAGGGGTCTTAGATGGCAGTGTGGCACTTGGATGTAATACCCAGTTACGGTAGGTACTACTTGTAGCAGGTATGGCAGGAGGTTGGCAAATTGGAAGCCAGTCAGGGCGGTGATGATTGGGTAGATGGTCATCAACCAACAGAAGACCTTAGCATGGAGGTTTTATCTTCTGAAGCTCCCAGAAAAGTATGTTAACACATAGTACATGGAGGTGTACACCGCAATGAACAGCGTGGAATGTGGGGACACCAGGGGAGGCCAGGAACCAGAGTAGGAGGAGTTGAGTTGTCCAGGCTCATAGTGGGGATCATGACCTAGCCCTTATGGTGAGGGGCCAAAGAACTCTGGTCCTTGTTGATAGCCTCCAATCCCAAGGCAAGCTTTAAGCACAGCTGTGAACATGATATAGTTCATCTTCCTTGGATTGAAGGGAGTTGGCGGGGGCTAACTAATTAAGGTTGACTTAAGTTTTAAGTAAAATTTAGCTTTATTGAGGGCATTAAACTCAATAATAGAACAAGCTACCATTGAGAAGGGATAATTTATTTATAGTGTTCCCCACTGTGCAAAGTTTTTCAAGTGGGAGTGAAAACTGTCACGGTAAGTTCCATAATGCTGGGTATTGTCCGTCCAAGTAAGAAGGCACAGAAGGCCAGGAAACCTGTATTGAAATTGACCAAGTTAACGGATTTAAACCAAACAGTCAATTGAAAATGGGTCACAGCTGCTCCAGTATGCCAACTGAAACCAGCTCCCCCTTGTAAACTGACGTTGATAAATCAGCGTAATATGAGGGTCACCCAATATAAGCTCACTAATCAGCATAGTTGTCAGAAACTGGTCATACAAGGGTTCTTTGCAACCTGGACTAGATACTTACTGGAAGATGCCAAAGGAATAGGAGATCAAGACTCAGGTGTTATTGCTTAGTCAATTTCTCTGATATATATTGAATAATTTTCCCTGTTTCAACTCTAAGAGTTGAGTCCTCCTAAATTTACTCAATAAAAATCAATTATCCCAAGCTCTAATTTTAAATTTTAAAATGCATCCTGTGCTTGGGTTGTTGCGGTATATCCTGTACAATCTGATTCTGAACAGAATCATTTCAGGAAGATGGGGCCCAGCATCAGAAACTTTGTTGTTGGCGCCACAAAATGTTAATTTCATGCCAGCCAATTTTGTAGCTCCTCCCTCCATTCCTGAAGATGAAAATTGGGTCACTTCTCAATGCCCAGAATTCTACGCTGAAGATGCATTGATGCTTTCCCAGGTCATTGATCTTGGTTTACTCTGGTTAGGATTGATTGTTCTACTTAATCCTGGAGTTACAATTGGAAAATTCACAAAAAAATATCTGAAGCCGCGTTGGTGGTTAATCATCAATTCTATGTGGATTTGGGTGGTAATTCCCCATCATTTAGAAACAGAATCATATTACCCAGTTATTTCTGTCACATTACTCAACTCTTCTACGTCTGAGTTTTCGGAAGCAGTTCATCATGGATTCGTGTTTCTTTTCTCCTGCTCCGTCAAGATATCTGCCTTTACCATGTTTATTTGCATCAGTTCATTTCTGAGTTTTCAGTTTGGACTTTTCTTTAATTTTTGGTTTCCATCTCCAGTTGCAGTTGTAGAGACTGGATCCTCTGTTTCCTATTTCCGTTGTGTCATGTCATTTTGGCGTCTGTATTATTTTCCTACTCCACCCACTGATGAAATTTCGCGTTAAGTTTTGTCAGCTTTATCATTTTATTCCGGCTCTAGCCTTAGTCACGAATCCCAAGTTTACCATGTGATGACAAAGGTTTCTGAAGATGCTCGAGAATGGTTACTGTCCGCAGTAGAGCGCAATCCACGTGTTTTAACTGAGAGTGCATCTCTATACCCTTTGTTAAAAAATTTGTGTGTATCTATTGAGGAGCTCAAAGTATATTGTAAGCTGTACACCTTCCATCAGGGTACAACTCCGCTTTTGGTATTCCTTCCTCAGTTGCTTACCTACTGCCGTACAATTGATGTCCCTGAGGCAAATAAACTCTCAGTGTTGTGGTTAGCAGTTGACCAGACTGCCCAGGATTTGGCGGTTTGGGATTCCCCGTTAACCACAACTGAGGCCCTGGTAAGCCAAATTCTTTCTCTGGTCTCAAATCCGTCCACTTCCAAACAAGGTACGTTGGTAATTGAGGACAAACCCGCGGCGCGCTCTTGGTTTTCTGGTCCTAGATCTGTGGCAGCTCCTTCCAGCCAAAGTCAGGGTCGTTCTTCTCATAGCTCTTCTCAGCTGCAATTGGCGGTGGTGAACAAACCTGTCCATGTGACTGAAGCCCCTGTGGTGTCCGGTCCCGGTAGCTCTCTGGCAATGCTTCAGCATGTCATACCTACCAAGCCTTCTGAGGTTGTGTCCGAAGAGTTGCCTCTTGTGCCCATTGATTGTAACTATCCCGTTCTTCCCGCTGCCGTTCTAGAAATGATTGAACAATACTTCCAGGAGCATCCTGCCTCCTTAGCCGCTGTCTGTACTACCAAGGAGAAGCAAACTCCTGCTGAGATTGCAACCTTTGCTGCCAATAAATCTACTTCTGGTTACTTTTTGTTTTATGGTAACATAGATAATGGTCAAACTATCTATTGGCCAGCCATTTTACTGGATACAGGTGCCTCTGAGAACTTCATGAGTGTGAAGACTGCAGACTTGCTACAGCTCAAGTACCACCCTGGAATTCTTGTTAGAGGTGGAAACTGTCAAACATTCCCCTCCTTCCAGCTGAAGAAGCCAGTTACTTTTGTAGTTGCAGGTCAGTCCTTTACTGCAAGGTTTTCTGTTTGCTCTACCCTGATGTATCCTATCATTTTGGGAGTGAGTTGATGGAGAGATCATAATGTATCAACCTTACTGGAGAAAAATGAGCTGCAGGTGGAACACTCTTTGGGTATAACCATTTGTATTCCGCTGTTGGATATGTCTGAATTAGAGCAATCATCACAGACAATACAGTCAGTGCCTATCCCTGTTGCCGCAAGTTTGTATTTACCGGCATGCTTGCAACCCTGGTCTGTGGCATTTGACGCCACCAGAGGCAAGGTCCTTCCCAAGCACACTCAGTTTGACTTTGACTTTAAGGTCACTGTTGATCTGATTTGCATTGCATCTCCTATTTACCCTTTAACCTTGAAGGAAGACGCATGTTTGGAAGAATGGACTCGCAACATGTTGGCAAAAGGCTACATTTTCAAGAAGACTTTGTTGATCTGCTCTCTGTTATTGTTTGTTCAGAAGTCTGATGGGTCCCTTCGTCCTTGTGTCAATTACAGGAATTTGAATAACATTACAATTCTGGATCCTTATCCTTTACCTCTCAAAGCACAGATCTCTAGATGTGTTGAGAAGGCCAAGGTATTATTGAAACTTGATCTGTTGAATGCTTTCAATCAAATCAGGATTGCAGAAGGAATGGAATGGTTAACAGCATTCAGAACCAAGAAGGGTATCTTCCAGTTCCGCGTAATGCCTTTTGGATTGAAGAATGCCCTGGTTTGCTTTCAGCAGTTAATTGATTCAGTCCTGGGAGATCTCCTAGGTGTTTGTGCCATTGCATATATGGATGACATCTTGGTGTTTTCTTTGGATGAGGAGTCCCATAAGGCCCACTTGTCAGCAGTTGTAGAGCGCATTTCCAAGCAAACTTGATCATCAAAAGGAGTAAGTGTAAATTCTTTAAACGTAAGGTTACCTTTCTGGGGGCAACTGTGGTAAGGTTGACTCCCTTAAAGTTGACTCCCTGGTACTTGACTCCCTTGAAATTGACTTCCTTGAACTCAACACTATAGTAAAGTGAGATTTCAGCTTTTGCCCTGATTGACTCCCTGGTACTTGACACTTTTTTAATTAACAGATCTTGATGTACTGAAAACTTTTAATATAAAAAATTAAGCTATACAGGTATGATATACTAAAGTGACCTCAAAAAACCAAAAATGCAATAAAAATAGTATTTTAACTAATAAAAATAAGGAGAAATAAGCAATTATTTCTCATTTTACTATGTAATTTACACTCTTCATTATAAAAATATTTTTTATTACCATAAAAATTAAAATTCCAATGAGACAAAAATAAACAAAAACAAAAAAAATAAAGTTATGCAAACTATAAAGAAATATTAATATTTATTTGATATAGTTCATATAAGCACAACTGTGAATATCATATGTTTTATTTGGAAATTAGCAAAAATTAAGATATTTCACTTACTTCCAACTATAAAAATTCATCTCAAACTTACCATGTATACATAAAACAATTACTGCTATCTAATTAAGTTGAAAAAACTTAAAATTAAAACTAAAAACTAAATTATCAAAGCTAATAAGTAAAAATTAAAGTTAAAAAGTTAAAAGTAAAAATCATATAGCTGAGCAAGCAAGCAAGTTTATTCCTCGTCATTCTTTCCCCGTTTCATCTTGGCCCCTTCCAGGAGGGCAGTGGCAATAAGCTCAAGCTGCTGCTTAAGCTCAGAGGCCTTGTATTTGTGCTTGGCCGCACCCTGGATGGCCTTGGTGAAGAGGGTACAGCAGGTTGTTGGCTTGGTGGGGGGGACACAGTTGGAGAGATCACACAGCTTGGAGATGGTTTTCTCCTGCTCGTGCTGCAAGAGGGAAAAGAAATTATTGAATTTAGAGTGGAGCCCAAAGTTGGCCTTAAAGTGTTTGTGGTAAGCCTCTAGCGCTGAGGTGGTCTTGAGCTCACCATTCACTGCTGCCCGGTACACATTCCAGCTGGCCTTGGCACAGGCCTTGCCTCGCCTCTGTGTGACGACCTTCCCAATCCACTGGGGCTCAAAGTACTCAAGGAAAGGCTTGAACTCTGGGTGCTTCACTATGTAGGGATCCTTTGAGAGCACCTCAAACCCCATTGCAGTGTGCTCTGGCTTTAAAAAAGCCAAGGCACTAAATTGTGCCAGCACAAATCTGCAGGTGTCCAAAGTATCCCTCCGGCTCAACCTACTAAGCTCTGCGTGGGCCTGCACGTTACAAGCAACTGCTTGGCGGAATTGGAAGTGACACCCCTGCACCTCCCCGCTAAACAGCTGCTCAAATGCATTGAACTGAGCAGGCTCAAAGTCCATAATGCATACGCGAGGCCCAAGAGCTCTTAGCCTCGCCTTTTCCTCCGAGTCCAGGGTGGCCTGGTCCTTGTCAGAGGCAGGTGGGTTGGCGCGGGTGTGGGGGGGAGTCTTCTTGGATTCATCATCATTGGCAGGAGGAAGAAGGGCAAGTTCTTGGCGGAGGATGGAGAACACGCAGGTATAAATGGCCTCAGTAGCCCCAGGAAGGAAAAAAGAACACAAGTGGAATCACCTGGATGTCAATCTGGGCATAAACCATCCAGAGCTGCTTGAACATCCGGGGGCAAGTGGCAAAGGTACCATCAACTAGCCAGGTTGACGCCCTTTTCAACTCCATCAGGTTCTGCTGAGTTGAGTAGCAGATTATACAGTCCTTGGCTGCAGGCCCATCATCATGAAGCAGGAAGCGCTCCCCACTAGGAAGCTGCTTAAGCTCATGAGTGAGCGTGAGCTCAGAGAGGACACCAGAAGCCTTGGGGGAGGGAGATTGGCAGCAATTCTCTTATCGCTGATGTACTTAACAAGTTGCTCCTGAGTGGGCACCAACTTAAGATTGTTGGGCTTCAGGTGCTGGAGGGCCTTGATGGCCAGATCTGATGTTCAAAGATGGGAGGATGTGGGTATTACTTGCACAAGGTATCACTTTAACATCCAAGTGATTAGATGATTGGGGGGGCTCACAAGTGTGCTCCCCCTTCTCCAACATTACTTGCTCCCAGCCCTTGGTGTTTAAACGGGCCCCGCAAGCCTTATCCTCACAGACAAAGTGCTTGCTTTTGGTCTGCCGCTTTTGGTTGTTGCAATTGAAGATATAATTATTGGCAACGTAACCAGGGCCGCCCTTTACAGACATGATCAGAAAGTACTGGAGAAGCGCTTGGGAACTTTAAACTCTCTGTCCATGTTGCAAATGTTGTGGATGGCCAGTGGATCCCAAGCCACATGACCAGAAGCTTTAAACTTCTTGGAGTAATCCTCTGGCTCATCTTTGGGGTCAGATGAAGAATGAGGGGAAGAGCCATTGGGAGGGGGAGGGGGAGGATTCTTTTTGAGACCTGCTTGGATGCCTCCTTTTTCTTACCAGAAGAAGAGGTGGGCTCCTTGGCAGCCTTTGCCTTTGTGGTCTGGCGCTCCTTGGTAGGCTTGGAGTCGGCCTCTGAGTGATAAAATGAGTGGTTGGTAAGATCACCATCTGATTTATTGGGGGAGGATTTTGGGGGGAAGGTGAAGGGGATGTAGAAGATGAGGGTGGAGGGGGGAGGAGTGGGAGGAGATGGGGTTGGGGACTTTGCCTTTGCAGGCTTCTTGGCATGCTTGGGGGTGGAGGCAGTTTCTTTGGAGCCTTTGGAGGCTTGGCGCTTAGGCTGCTGGCTGTTCTTGCTTGATTTAGTCTAAAGAAAAGTTTAGCATTGTAAATAAAATGATTGAGAAGATATTGAAAACACAAAGAGGTAAAGCAAAGCAAAAGTTGAATGAAAAGTGTGCAAATAAATTTTTATTTATAAAAAAAACATAAAAAAGTAAATAGAAGCAAAATAGAAACTCAAAGTGTAGATATAAAGGTTAAAACATAGAAAATAAGTGAATTTATGATAAAGCATCTAAGATGTTAGGTTCAGCATAACATCTTAGTGTTAAATCAATGTAAAAGTTTAATTGAAAATCAAAAAAATATATGAAAATTATATGGAGAGCAGCAGAAAAATTAGTAGATTATAATAGCAAAAAAATATTATGTGGAATTTTTTTATTGAGAGTTAAAAATTCAAAACATAGTAAAGTGTTGAGTTCGGCACTGTCAAACAGCCAGAAAAAGCTGAATTCTCACTGTCAAGTATGCCGGAGTTGAGCAGAAACATCAAATTTACTATGTTTTTTACATATAAAACTTGCTTAAATTTAAACCGGGTTCAAAAGTTAACCCAAAAGCAAGGCAGTTTTGTATGCTCAAAAATAAAAAAATACAACATAAGTTAAAAAAGTAAATGAGTAGGAAGGTGTTTATTAGTGATTAGGGCATGCTGTGAGGAGCTGGGAGTGAATTATTTACCATAGTGTTGGTTAAAACGTTAAGAAGCTCTCTGTACTAATCCCCAAGTTAAAGTGTCGAGTGGATGAGTGTCGAGTGGCGCTCATAGTGTGTCACATATTAATTTAGCCTTAATTCTGAGCCTTTTATTAGTTAAATCCGAAACCAATTAGGTGTCAAGTTGATAGAGTCAAACAAAGAAAGTGTCGAGTTTCAGTTTTTTATAAATTACATATGAAATCTCTTAATAAATTGGACTTAATTTATGTGGCACCACTTAATCCAAAAACCGGGGAATGATATAATGTAAAATAAGTGGGGTACTTGATTAATGTATATACCACCAAATCCAGTATAGTGGTGCTTGGGAGCCTAATCAACAACTATGAACACTAATAATAAAAATATAATAGTAAATAACAATTTTTATATAAGCGCATATGTATTTTATTAATAAAATTAAAATTTGGCTTAAAAAGTGTCGAACTGGTCACTTTTGGGTTTAGAGTGTCAAACACAGGTTTTTTCATTTCTATTAGTAAATTTACTTATAAATTGCACTTAAATTGGTATTTTAGCTAACCAATTTATTAAACAGAGTTGAGTTTGAGTAAATTTATTTTTGGTTTTTGGTTTTGAACCCCTAAATTACTAGTAAAAATTAGCTTAAAATTGGTTAAGCCAAAAATACTAATAGATTCACATATGCGGCACTTGACTCCATGGTACTCAACAAAGTGTCAAGTACCAGGGAGTTGATTTTAAGGGAGTCAAACTTACCACAGTTGCCTTCTGGGTAATATTATCTTTGAGGATGGCCACACCATTGCCCCTGACAAGGAAGCTGCAGTTTGAGAGTATGCTACGCCTGTGACGGTATCCCAACTTTGTAGTTTCCTGGGTACATGTATGTTCTTGAAGAAATTTACCCCTCACTTGTCTGAAGTGGCTGCCCCTTTGTATTTGGCTAGTGGAAAGACGACTTTAGTCTGGATGCCTGAGTGTGCAAGTGCCTTCTCAGCAGTCAAGGCTCTTTTGTTGTCCTCCCCAGTGCTAAGACATTTGGATTCTGAGCTTCCTTTTGTTGTTTCCACTGATGCATCTAAATACGCCGTGGCTGGTGTGCTGTTGCAAACAGCTAGTGACGGGATTGAGAGACCTGTAGGGTTTTTCTCCCGGAAGATGGAGGCTTGAGAACGCAGTTACATGATTTACAACAAGGAATTGTTGGCTGTAGTGGAATTGTTAAAGCATTGGCACCACCATCTCATGTCAGCATGTCATCCATTTGTAGTAAGAACTGACCACAAGGCTCTTCTATATTATCAACAACCCAGGATTTTGTTGGGTTGCCAATCCAGATAGCATGGTGATCTGACAAGATACAAGTTCTGCTACAAGTTTATTAAGGGATCTGACAATCACTTGGCTGATGCTCTAAGCAGGAATCCCTCCCATCTCCCAGATGCTAGTATGGACGCCAAGTTTAACACACATACTATGATTCCAGACAAAGCTGTAGTGCCTTTTGTATTACCTCCACCGGCTACGTTGGCCACCATGTCCTTAGCTGAGGGCGCAGACCTGGACTTGTATTCCAAGGTTAAGTTTCTGCAACCTTTGTCCAAAGGTTATGATAGGCTATTGGAGCTAGCATGTGCAAACCCAGTAGGTCAGCCTCAGGGTTATCATAAGATTGGTCCAGTCCTATATCATCAAGGTTGCTTGTGGGTCCCTGAGGGCACTATTTGGGATGAAATCATGGAGGCTAATCATACCTGTCCAACAGCTGGTCATCCAGGGAAAAACAAAACAGTGGAACTTATTTGCCGCCAGTTTTCCTGGAAAGGTTTGACTGTGCAGGTAGCCGCTTTTGTTTGAGATTGCCTGATATGTGTTCAATCCAAGGCCAGTCGGAATAAGACTACTGGTTTACTGGTTCCACTTCAGCCTGCTGCGGGCCCTTAGACGTCTGTGTTGGTGGATTTCATTGGCAAGCTTCCCAATTCCAATGGGTTTAACGCAATCATGATAGTAGTTGATTGTTTCACAAAGATGGCACACTTTGTACCTTGCTCAACCACAATTACTTCAGTGGAAACCGCTAGGTTATTTGTGAACAGAATATTCTCCCTACATGGCATCCCAATGGAGATTGTAAGTGACTGTGGTCCTCAATTTATTGCTCAGTTCTGGGAAGCTTTTACTGGAATCCTTGGTATCAAATTGTGCCGCTCTACTGCTTTACACCCCAGTCCAATGGATAAACGGAGAGGGTAAACCAAAGTTTGGAGGTCTACCTATGCTGCTACACCAATGCGCGACAAGATGACTGGTGTGATAATCTACCCATGGCAGAGTTCACATATAATAACGCCCCACACACGTCAACTCAAGCATTGCCATTCTATGCCAATGTGGGTTACAATCCTTCTTCAAACATGGGTCCTTGTTTGGTTAGCAACGTGGAAGCTGCAACTAATCAAGCTGCTGAATTGAAGCAGGCCCATCAGGAGCTCCAAGTTACTCTCGCCGCCGCTGTGACAACTTACAAGGAATACGCAGATCACAAGCACCAGGAAGGTCCAACTTACAGGCCAGGTGATCTAGTCATGGTTGATGCTCGCAATATGAAACTTAAAGTTCCATGTTGTAAATTGGGTCCCAAGCAAGTTGGTCCCTTCAAGGTAGAACGTCAGATTGGCCCCTCCGTCTATTGGCTAGATTTACCTCCTGCTCTCAAGATTTTCCACACCTTCCATGAATGTCTCCTTACTCCCTTCAAAGGAACAGAGACTCCCTCTTCCCAACCCATTCTTGTGGAAGGAGAACCTGAGTACAAGTTAAATTGTATTCTAGCTTCCCGCAAGAATTGTTGCTGTTTGGAATATTTGGTATCTTGGAAAGGTTATCCTGATTCTGAAAACTCCTGGGTTCCCCACTATGATTGTTCAAATTCCTCTGATCTGATCCATGAGTTCTACAAGCGCAATCCCACTGCTATTGGACACCCTGAACTTACCCTTGCTGCAATGAAACTCCCACCTGCCCATAAGAATTTCTCTTTATCCCATCTCCCAGATGGTGGTATTATGTCCAGGGCTAAAGCGGAGGGTAATGTCACGGTAAGTTCCATAATGCCAGGTATTGTCCATCCAAGTAAGAAGGCACAGAAGGCCAGGAAACCTGTATTGAAATTGACCAAGTTAACGGATTTAAACCAAACAGTCAATTGAAAATGGGTCACGGCTGCTCCAGTATGCCAACTGAAACCAGCTCCCCCTTGTAAACAGATGTTGATAAATCAGCGTAATATGAGGGTCACCCAATATAAGCTCACTAATCAGCATAGTTGTCAGAAACTGGTCATACAAGGGTTCTTTGCAACCTGGACTAGATACTTACTGGAAGATGCCAAAGGAATAGGAGATCAAGACTCAGGTGGTATTGCTTAGTCAATTTCTCTGATATATATTGAATAATTTTCCCTGTTTCAACTCTAAGAGTTGAGTCCTCCTAAATTTACTCAATAAAAATCAATTATCCCAAGTTCTAATTTTAAATTTTAAAATGCATCCTGTGCTTGGGTTGTTGCGGTATATCCCGTACAATCTGATTCTGAACAGAATCATTTCAGGAAGATGGGGCCCAGCATCAGGAACTTTGTCGTTGGTGCCGCAAAATGTTAATTTCATGCCAGCCAATTTTGTAGCTCCTCCCTCCATTCCTGAAGATGAAAATTGTGTCACTTCCCAATGCCCAGAATTCTACGCTGAAGATGCATTGATGCTTTCCCAGGTCATTTATCTTGGTTTACTCTGGTTAGGATTGATTGTTCTACTTAATCCTGGAGTTACAATTGGAAAATTCACAAAAAAATATCTGAAGCTGCGTTGGTGGTTAATCATCAATTCTATGTGGATTTGGATGGTAATTTCCCATCATTTAGAAACGGCATCATATTATCCAGTTATTTCCGTCACAAAAACAGGGGATTGGGGATCCCAAAAGTTTGGAAGGTGAGACTTGGAATTGGTTCTTGAGGATAAGGTCAAACACTTGTTCTTATACAATCTGTTGTTGATTTGGAAGTTCTTGACTGAGGCCAATGGGTTCTTGTGGGCAAGAGTTCATGTGGTGGGAAAAACTCAAGGTACCCTTAGAATATATTTCTGTCTTGGGGCACATGATTTGGTTGGAGCCTAGACTCAACCTTGTGAACTGGGAAGCAGCAACCCATCGGTCATGGGAGGAATTATTGCTCACATGTAAAACTTGGGCTTGGCTTTCTTCTGTTGGGCAGGAATAGTTTTTTAAATCTGAAACCCTATTTCCCCTTTCTTCTGGATGGCAGGCATTTTTCAGGAATATTTTCCCTGCATTCAGAGATTTTTCTGATTGGCTGCCCTTTATGGAGGCTCCTGATTGGCTGGGGAGTGGGGCTGGGGCCCAGGTGGGTGGCTGGCTGTCGACTGGGACCCGGGGGGGCAAGCAGGCGGGCGGGAGACGGGTGAGAGGTCCACTGGCGGCTGGTTGGCGGGTGTGGCAGGTGCCTGCACAACTGCGGCAGGCGCCTGCCTGGATGATAAAATATTCCGGTGTCCAATTAATTCCATTTCTCCTATTGGATTTTTATTTTCCCCCATTAAAGGGGGGAAATCCATATTGAATTTTTAACTCTTGACAGGGCACCTCTCCATTATTTTACAACATTGCCCCCCAATAATAATTTGGTTTATGTCAGGAATATTCCTGACATTGGCACTGGCGGGTCACTACTGGTTGCTTTGGGATGAGAAGACTTTGAATCCTTCTGTTTGGCAACTCAGGTATTGGGTGCATCTTCAGGTTCAGTGCCACTTCCTGGGCTTTAGGGGAGTTTGGAATAACTCTCATTGTGTTATGGTAGAAAACCAAATGGAAGGAATTGTACGTCCCCGTAAGACTCAAAACCAGCAGAGAACTGCCGCCAAACCCTTAAGAGAAATTGGCAACTTAAATGCCGTAATTGAAAAAAATGGGTCAAAGCTGGGGTCGCTCAAATAGCCCTGGAAAATCTGGACCTACCGTATTTTTATCCAAACAATTACGACAAGAAAATTACACGTTACATGTTGTTTGGTGATGGAAGCGCTTGACCCGCTGGGTGCTGAATTTTTTTGCAAATTATGACGTCATCAGCGTAAATTCTAATGCAGGGCCTTCAACTGCTGAAAATATTTGTACCAACCAATCAGAAGCCGTGGAATCCCCTCCCCCCATCCTGAACTACCTTAAGACTTTCCCCATTCCCCTCTAGAAACTCGTTTCTAGATATCTTACTCACCTTGGAATAAAAAAAGTTAACCTCATGTTTGTGTATTTGGGCCTGTTGGCCCCTGTCTTTGACAACTTTGCTGGGGCAATGGTTCAGTTGGCTTTGGACTCCTTTGCTATCACTTGGCCTGCCTTTTATGTCACCTTGACTTCTCGTCACTATTCTAATTTTCCTCTGCAAATGATCTTCTTGACCTCAATTTTTATCTCCATTTTATGTTTCACAGGTCATGGTTCCAAAATGATCAAGCCCTCCTCTCAATTTGGCTTACTGCTACTCAAACAATTGACTCTGTGTTTATTATATCCACATAATTTTTCTTTGAATAGTGCAGCTTGTCATCTAGCCCTAACACATTGGGGAACTTGTGCATTTCACCGAGCAAACTTCCAGTGTCAGGTATTGGCACCTCGGGGAAATTCCTGGCATCTTGCACTGGCAGTTTGCTTGAAGAACCCTATGTGGTGGTTAAGTGTTTGGGTCCTGGCAGGTTGTCAACAACTTTGTCAATTGGTAGTGGGCTATTGGGTTCCCAACCTTCAGATCTGGCGGTCTGCAAAGGGTTTTATTCAGGGTTCAACTCTGGTACTGTACTTTGGGATTCAGGTGCATCCAAATTGTCATTCCTGACAATGATCCAAACGTAAAAATAGCAAGACAAGACTAACTCAGTAAAGATGATAAGAGATTCAGGAGATGGGCCATCCCAATCCAAGTTGAGAGATTATGAGTAGGGAATGAAATCTGGGTAGTCAATCATGAGTAACACAACTATGACCCTGGCCTGTGAGGACTGGGGATCATCATGGAATTTGAATCTGATAAAATCTATCTCATCAAAGGAATTGATGCCCATACAGGATTAGAACTTATGCATCATGACTAAATTTGGCTCTGTAAGGCAAGAAGCACCCAACACAATTCCCAACTATCTGTCTCCAAGGCTAAACTGGAGCAATACTGAGCTTGCCTTCTGGATGCTCTCAAAAAGACTTCTAAAGCTCTGTTTTCCAGAACCCTGGAGGAGATGTTGCAATATATTTGATTGCTTGCTCTAGGAAACCATTTCCCTGGGAAGTGGCTTGACTGGCAAGTAAGGTGGCTCAAGAAGTATGCCATACTAGGATCAAGCATTTGAGCTCCAAGAAAATCTGGATCACTAAAGCCCTCTGGCTGCCATGATCTACATGGGCACTATGTGGCTTTTCTATTTATTATATAACACTCTTCTTCCATATCAATTAAAGATATTATTCTCTTCTTTATCCCCCCTTATTTCGTATTTTATACTTTTCAGAAGTATATTCACAACACTTACTATACTTTGGAATAAATCCATAACCTGCTTTTATAAGCCGTTTTCTACCCAATATCCAATAATTTTGGTCCAGTATGATTATTGTGTGGCTGATGTTGGGGAAAGCTATGAGAGTTAGAGGTGTTTTATTTACTTTCAAGGTTTATTTGGATCATATTTACACCTTGGCAAAAGGTTGTACTGGGCTAAGTAGTAGCCTAAAGCTAGAGACAAACTTTCCATACCTTGTCTGGGTTTTTAAAACCCAAAATATATTTTTTAAGTTTGGCTCTTTCAGAAGCTTACAACTTGCCTCAAGCTCCTTGTAGACCATGCAAATAGGCTGCACAAGCTTTTCGCTGGGGAGTCAGAGTTTGAACTTGCGAAAGATTTGGACTGGAATCCTTAAATTGGCACGCTAACTAGGGTCTGAAGGTTTACCCTGATGCTTTGTTATTTTTAGCTCAGTTGATTTTATTTGACATCTTTCAAACCATGATGTCCTTTATGCTAGTTTGTAAAGGAAGTTATATCGATCATCAAAAAGGTGGAGGTTTACATCAAAACCTATGGAAATATGAAGCAGGACAGATGTAAAGCTCAGCAGCAGATTATGTTGACTTGATTTTTTCAAGTCATTTTAAATCGTTAACGCCGGTTTATTCGAGAAGCTTGTAGTTAAAGCTGGGTAATCTGCCAATCAAATTAAATGTCAGGACAATGGGTGACCAAATGTAAACCACATCAATTAGGCTGCCAAGCCTGGGCAATCGAAAGTTCAAATTCCAGTGTAGAAATTATTGATTAGAGATCCTTCCTATATTTTTGACTGCAGGATTTTCTTTTAAATATGTTTCTTGAAGAATCCCAAATGTCGAGGTTGAAAGAATACCTTATTTCATCGCTTGAGGCAATGTAAGTTTTCCCTTTGATTAAATCTAAGTTTGCGATAAATGGCAGCTATTTTTAGTTTATAAATTTTAATTTTTTTCAAAGATCCGATGCTGATAATGAAGCTCTCTCTGAATACATAATTGCGCTGATCCGTAATGATAAGCCACTCCTTCAAATTAAAAAAGAATGTCAGGAACAGCTTGAAGAGTTCTTAGAATCCAATACCATGGATTTTGTCTCGAAACTTTTTGACTGGCTAGAGAATATTGACAAGCCAACTTCTGAAACCAGTCCCGAGAAAAAAGGTGTTGGCACAAGCCAGGACGAATTAGAAAATGAACCAAAGAGACTAAAGCAGGATACTGCTGCAAGCTTTACCAACGATAAGCCCAAAGATGCCAAGACAGATTCCCAATTCAATTCTTTAGATAAATCAAATGGTCGGTTTTCTAGTCCAAGGTAACTTTCTAGATGACAAGCTAACAGCAGTTAAGAAAGGGCAACCCTCAACAATCTCGGCAAAATATACAGCGCTGTCCTGATTACGAAGGTAACATCTTTTTAGACTTTGGCTCATCAACCCAGAAAAGGGGTTTTGTACCCGAGCAGAAAACTGCCCTTTCCCCCATGGCGCGGATGCTATTGCTATGGATGACATCAACTTGTTTAACAAAAAGGTTCGTGAACCTTCCAACTCTGGCTCTATTGATCATTCCCAACAATCAGCACAAGATGATTATGATCCCAGTAATCCATATGTTGGGAGCCATCATCGAGGCTACTCAAGAGGCTCGCATTCTTATCGTGGACATCGCGGCGGCTTCCAGAACAGTAGAGGAAGGGGAAACAGCCACTATTCTGGGTTTAGTTCCTATCCTCCAAGAGAAAACCTCACAGTGAGCCGAACTACTCTATCCTTGGAAAATATCCCCAGTGATAAATATTCCCAAGGCGCTATTAAAGAATACTTTGAGAGGTTTGGTGAAGTGGCTTCTGTCACAGTTGATAGGCATCAGCCCAAAGCTGAGGTTGAGTTCAAAACCGAAGAAAGTGCCCAAAAGGCCAACACCTCCCCCGAGCCCATCTTTGGCAACCGCTTTGTTAAACTTTATTGGAAACGTATTCCAGCTGCATATACTCCCACGCCTCAGGAGCACCGTCCTACACCTGGTGCCCCCAAGCCAGATACTGAACTGCTTCGCAAACAGCGTCTATTGCACAAGAAGAAGACTGAGCTTGTTTCAAAGCAACTGGAGGAGCAGAAAAAACTCCTAGCCCTTGTGGAAAATCCAAGCTTATCAGAAGCCGATCGCAAGTCAATCCTAGCCTCATTGAGCAATGTTACCAAGCTTATCACAGAAACCCTGGCTTCGCTTAGTAAAAGCACCGTCTTGCAAAAGGCTGATGCAATGGAAACTGGGGACTCGGTCAAGCCCACCCCTGCTCCCGCAGCAATGAAGAAGTCAATCCTCAGGGGTGGATTTGGGGCCAACAAATGGGTTCCTGGGATGACAACCCCTCACACCCAATATAACCTGGATAATCGGCCCAAGGCATTCAAAATAACTGGGTTTGAAGCATCCAAAAGAGACTTGGTTGAGTCTCATCTCAAGGTATGGGGTCTGTAATAACCTACTAAGCAATCTAGAGTATCCGTGGGATTGATGTTGTTAAGCTAGATGCTGATAATGTAACATTTCAAATTGAATGCAAGAACCACTACTTAGCGAAGCGAGTAAGTTTCCTCTTGCATTCCAGGCTAATCTGTTTAGGCACAAGCTGAGGCCTTGAAGATGGGGGATATGACCTTCCGCACTTCCTGGGTAGCATCCTCCCCCCAGCCTGCCTCAGTCTCTGCGCCAGTTACTAATCAATAGACAATTTGTCAGATTATAGCTTGAACAGTGGCTGTTTGCTTATCAGATTGCAATAATCTTATGTCAGTAAATACTAGATAGTTCATTTTGACAATCCCGTTCAGAGATCAGTTAAGAAATAGTTTAAGTGAAGCCATCCTAAATGAGGGTATAACTACTGTCGGCGTCAACTAGTCTGATTTGAGATTCAAGTCAAAGTAGGAGCTGTAATCTGCTTCTAACTTTGGTCATTTAGTAAAATTTCGATGCTCAGATATATAAGCTGTGGGGTCAGTTGGACTAGTTTCAGCATCTGGTGTTAGTTTTAGACGTTGAGTAAATTAGACTCATGGCTTCCTCAACCTAGAAATTGCTTATACGGGTTACAAACTACCTCTGCAAACTCTAGTATGTCCTACTTATGATAGAACATAAGGTGTAGAGCTAAACTACAAGCCGATATTAATAAGCAGATCATGAGATGTACAGAGAAGCAACTCCAGCAGCTGGTATTTGGTTAGTGATTAGTTTAACTAAAACAAAAAGGCTGATCAACCCAGAGCTATCAACAAATAACTTCCACTTACTCCAAGCTCTGGGGTTAAGTGGCTAAAGTTTAAAATAGCTCCAGGAAAAGATAAATATTAATAACTATAACATCACTAGCCTATCAACCAAGCTAAATAAGCTACTAAAACCATATCAGTGTTTTTGTGTAAACCTATCTAAAGGAAGATACAGGATTGTCAATTTCTAAATAAATCAACTTACAAAGTATCTGAAAACTACTCCAATTGCCAATCATGCCAAAGGGTGAAAAAACTCCTCCTTAGAAGAAAGTTTCTCATGGTAAAGACTCTGATTCTTTTGACTTGGGCTATGAAAGAAGTCCCCTGCCAGAATCTTTCAAGGGTTTGTCAAGATTGACAATAAAAGTTCATTAACAGGTGGAATCAACTCTAAGGACCAAAGGTGCTAAAGGGCTGCCAAGACCCTAGGGAACCAGATCTCTTGCAATGGACTATTGGCTAGCCATACTGGCCCCATGGGCCATCAGATTTGCAGCTCATATTTGAAAACACTAGGGTTGACCCCATCCACCAGCTTCAATGACCCCCTGTTCCCTGATAAAGAAATCTTGGATACCCCCATTGAGGATGGCAAAGCAGCAGGAACAGCATGTGGCCCAATGAACTATACAAATACAATCAAATCCTCTGTTATGACTGGCTGCTTGGCTAATTCAGGAGAGGGAACCCCTTTAAGAAGCTGCCCATAGCCAAAGAATCAGACCAGCAACCCACCACCAGCATCAATTCTGCTGGCCAGCCTGCCCCCAAGAATCACATAGCTAAACAGAAGTAAACCAAGGACTGTTCTAGTGAACTAAACCAAGAAGTAGCCCCAAAATTCCAGTGTTATATTGCTGCGCCAAACCTCATGTGACAGGGATCCAGTCTTGGGTGGCTGGCCTGTTGTTTTCTGGGTTAATTTGGACTGGGTTTCTTACAGGTAGAGCCCATCACAAGAGAGGTGCTAACTTTAAAAGGTAGGAGGCAGACTTCCCCACCCAGGACCACGGGCCGGTGGCTGGGATTATAGTGTCAATCACCCCTATGAGGGTGATGTACACAATCCTGAACAGCTTGCTAGTGTGATTGGTTGGGAGGTTGGGTGAGGAGGCCAGCATTGGCTTGGGGGTCACAGGCAGTTCCATGTGGAGGTTGTAGGCGGGCAGATAGTTGAATTTTCCTCTAATCAGTTTGGGTGTTGAGAATATCCACGGGCCTTGATGGTTATATCTAACTGCAGATTGTATGCGGGCTAAAGGATCTAGTTCAAGTATTTTCTCTGGGGTGTAGTCCTTATATTCAGGCTTCAAAGGATAATATGTGAAGTGGATGGGGCCAAAGGGAACACCTAGAGGACAGAAATCTATGGGCTGAGGGGCAGGAGGACCTGGAGATCTTGTACTGAATTGATAGATGGCAAATACAAAATAAGGCAGTAGCTGGGTAAGCCAAAATAACATAACCTTTATTCAAAAATGGCAATAAAGTTTGAGCGCGGAATCTATAGACATATATAGCATCCCGCCTCCAAACTTAGTATTTTCCATAAGGGTTCCTTCAAAATATTGGGAAAAATGTGGGCGGGTGACCAGGAGGCCCAGGTGCAGGAGCGGCAAAATGGCACCTTGGCTGGGTGTTCTCTCATTGGTTGGAACGTCCAAATAGGTCACTTGATTTTCTTGATTTTGGGCTGTGGTTACAGGGTTGGGCCTAAAGCCTGTGTTTTCCTTTGATGGTTGAATATGATTGGTTACCTGAGAGGACTTCAAGTTCATGAAGTTCACAGAGGAACTTTCTCTGCCTTCATTAGGCAATTTGAGAAGCACCTCCTTGGGTACCACCATAGCCCAACTTGTGCTGGTATTCAGACTTCAGGACTTAGCAGGGGCTTCAGCTTGCAGAGGCTCAGTCACAAGAAAACACGGGCAGGTGGCTCTTTGGTCCATAGGGTTGGCAGCCTGTGGGGAACCAGGGTCAGGATTTGAATCCCACTCCTGGGCACGGGTTCCTAGAGGAAAAGAATTTTCAATCCTGACATCATGGCTGACCCATCCAGACTCTCAAGAGACCAATCCCAATAGACTTCTGCAAAGAAGGATATAAAACCCTTCAGTCCAAGATCAAGCCTTATTGCCATTCTTAAATTAATTGTAACAAACTATTAGTTCACTCAACTTATACCTTATCTTGCTCTAGCCTTTTACCGCTTACACTCCCTCTTCTTTGGCCCTGCAGCCCCTCTTACTAGCCCAGCTGGTCTTCCCACAGACCCCCAGCCCAACTACTACAGACCTCAAGGACTGCCCTACAGGTTAATAAATTTTACCAAGTATCCCTCAACCTGAACTATAGAGACTTTATCCTAGAAAACTGGTGTTGGCTGATCTCTTGACCAAAAAATGAAGCCTGAGTGAGTAAATCAAGAAGTAGTGTGGTATATCATCTGACCCTGTGTACTTAACAATAAATACAATTATCTGCCTGCATACTTGGTGCTAATAGATTCTCCTCACCCTCAAGCTGGGCTGCTTACTCCACATAGACCCTACCCATTATACTCCCTCCAATCAACTCTTTGGAAGCATCTACATCCCCCTTGCAGGGTTGGTTGATTCCATGGTGTCATCTGCAGGCCCCTGGTTGATGTTGGGCTGGCCCTCTTCCCACATTATCACTTTAGCACATATTCTGCAGTAAGCCTTGCCCGTTATCCCAGCTGGCTGCTTTCTGGGCCTGGAACCCTAGTAGGAGTTAAATATTTTTAGAAGATGCATCCCAACCCAGATGGTCCCACAGTGGCCTGCACATCACCCTGGACTACATAGCTGTTACCAGAGATGCAATTAGAAGAAGGTACCCCACCCCTTTGATTGAGGGCCTGGGTGATGCCAAGGCTAGACTGAAACCCTTTACAGAGGTTGATCCTGGTGTAAAGTTACGCCTCCCCCTTAGGCCTCTACTCCAATCCCTGCCAATTTCTTGGGAATTTCTACCAAATTATGTTTGAATATTTATCCAAAAGGTTACCAAAAAGCCCAAGAAAAGCTCTTAATTTAATATTTTGGAATTATTCTGAAGATGCTCCCACCTAACCCACCCAAGAGACACCCCTGGTTAAATATCATGTGCAAGAGCAGCCGGGAGCAGTGGTAAATGCATCCAAAGCAAATTCCCTGATGTTAGTTGGTTCAGGTTTCCTTTTGATTATGTCCATTCAAAATTTGTCAAGACCTTCCTTCTTCAAGAAATTCACTCATATCCACACATATCATTGGTTGATTGGTTTTGTGACATTTAATCTGCCACCCCAATCTCATTTCATCCCTTAAATGAATGCAAGAGTTGTAAAAGACCTTGCTTCATCATTCTCTAGTCTAGTAAAGTTTGAAATTTGTTAGTCTAATTTGGCCATTTGGTTTTTTCTGTTGCTTTTGGTGTTCAGTTAATTCCTCCCCCCTTTGGCCTCCCAGGAACTGTTGGTGATAACCTTTTGGTTGTTTCTAAAACTGCAATTTTATTGTGGTTGAGAGCTTGGTTTTATTTCCTCTTAACCTGCTCCCCAATTCTCACACCTGCCTCAGATCCTTGTCAGATAGAAACTTACCTAGAATCTTGTCACAAGTGACAAACTCCTGTTAACCATTATCATAGGAAAACCTCAACTACAGGATTTGAACCATGATGCCCTGCGGGCCGCCAGTATGCAGGATCAGCCTCCCAGCTGCCCGCAGATTTTTGGGCTCAAACCAGAGCAGGATTTGACTTTGGGGAATCCCTTAAAGCTTGAAAAACCAAAATCACCTATATTGACACTCCCCACGCTAAAGGTTCCTGTTAGCCCAACCAATCAGAGGGCAGGCCTAGCCAAAGATCCCAGGATAACTTGGGCCACCATGGAAGAGGAAACAAAGAATCTTTTTATAGAACGCAGGCTGCCCAGAGATGACCAATCCCATGACCTGACAAGGAAATTTGAGTATTCTCAGTTCAAACCAGCCAATGAATTAACTCCCAAAAGCAATGTCACTGAGGACTGGAAAACCCTGATGGACAGTAACATTCAGGCCAAAGAAATTTGTATTAGTTTACCCATAGCAGATGGGTATACTTATACCCTAGACCTCCAGGAAGTTGCCCATTGCCATTCTTGCGTTAAAGTGACATGAACCTTTGGTTCAACCAGGTTATATCATACTTGATTTTAGTTCTATTTCATTTGCAGCCCACCTCCTGCGGTTCTGTACCTTCCGCCTACCCAACCCAAGAAACCGCAGACCAGCCAGCCAAACTCTATTGTCCACCAGGAGCCCCTTTGGCCTAGTACATTTCACTGAATACCCACCCAACCTGGCATATTTGGAGTTTACCCTAGAGGAAATCTTAATATACAACCCAGAGGCTAGAATTAGAGAGACAGAAATTGTTTACAGAGAAAAACCAAAATCACCATACCTCCTCTGCTATTCTGCAACAAGTACAACTATCTGCCCGTGTATTTGGTTCCAATGACTCTGCCTCTCACCCTGTGGCCCAACTGCTCACAAGAATCTGTTGCGGCCAATGAATCCACTTCCACCCAGATATCTGAAGTGATGTATATCACTCTCATTGGCTTAATTGATTCAATGGTACCTGCAAGCGGACCTTGTGCCCTCCTGGACAAATTGTTATCTTATATTGTGAATTTTGCACCAATCTTGTGGTGGGCCCTTCCTGCTGGGCCCGCGGGCTGTCTGCTTGCAAGTTCCCAAGAATCCCCCACAGGCTGGACCCCTGACATTATAGCAATCTATCTTAACCACAGTAACCTGGGCCCCAAAATGTTGATAGCTCTTGGGGTATCTTATATGCTACTTTTATTGATTTCAGCTTACTATGCATAAAAGCTAGTTACCAACCTAATTGCATCAGCAATCCAACACCAAACCAGTACAGAACCAAAGGACACATTGCTTGGCGTAGAGAAGACCAAGACCCTAAATTTGCAGGTTCAGAATGTTATAGTCAATCAGGCAACCAAGGTGGATATGCCGCAGATGGGGAAGCTCACCTTGGAAGAAGCCAGAAGAGCCATGCCAGTCCTCTGTCTCTATTTCCAGGCTAACACCAACTCATACTCCAACAACACTTAGAAAGTCCTTGGAGTGGCCTCCATGCTCTCTGGCAATGCCTTAGACTAGTTTGGGAAGGCCACCACCAAGGATGTTGAGTTCTCCTGGACTACTCCCAATTTGAAAGTGAACTGATGGCCACTGGCATCAACTGAGACACCCATCATCACACCCTCATCAGTTTAGTAGACATTAGACAGGGGCCCTGCACCCTAAAAGCCTACACTGACAAGTTCCTGAAACTGAAAGCTAGAACCCAACTCAAGGACAAGTTGTCAGCCATCCTGTACCGCCAAGGAGTCTGCCCTGCCTTGAAGGAACTCCTTAAGCACCATCTCCCCACGCTTGGCTTAGATGAATTACTCCTTTTGTGTAGAGGGCTGCGCCTTAACCAGGAAGGCTCCCCTCCTTCCACCCAGCACACAAACCAAGCCCTGACACCCAACAGACAAGAAATGTCCCCTAAGGAACTACAACATCACTACTGTGAAGGGTTGTGTTTATACTGCCACAAACCTGGCCACCTCACAAAGGCTTGCCCCAAAAAGAGTGATCCCACAGTTTCCCTAACACAAATAAACACCTCCACCCAGTCTTATAAATTTATCCAAGTTGAAGTACAAAAACTCAAAACATCCCAGACTGTGAAAGCTTTCATTGATACCAGAGCTGAAGAAAGCTTTATTGACACCACCCTTGCAAAGGATCTAGGACTAAAGGCCACCACCAAGGGTGTCAAAGTGATCATGGGAAACAGCTCCCACGACCTGGGATTCAGGTGTGAAACCGAGTTGCTATTGAAAATTGGTCAGAACACCTACCCAGCGCTCCCCATCATCCTGAACAGACTCCCCCACCCCTTGATCCTAGGAGACTCCTGGTCTCAAAGACACGGTGCCATCCTTAATTTCCATAACCAAACAGTTGCCTTGAAGGGAGACAATTTGGGTGATGTGGCGCCATTCCAACTGAGTCCAATCAGCAAAAGACCCAGCACACTCCTGACCCTAAAAATGGAAACCAGTGTGGGTATCCTACCTGCTTCACTGGAGATGTGGAACCACGTCTTCAGCAAGGAAGCGGCGACCCATCTCCTCAGCCATTCCATTTACAATCACGCCATAGACCTGCTACCAGGAACCCAACCACACCACAGCCTCATCTATAACTGCAACCACCGCAAGCAAGTAGCCTTGAAAATATCTAGAGGACATGTCACAAAAGGGTTTCATCCGGGTGTCAAAGGCCCCTTGCTTGTCACCCATGCTGTTTGTAGGAAAGAAAGATGGCAGAATGCGTCCCTGCATGAACTACCAGAAACTGAACAACATTACAGGGAAGAACCACTATCCTATCCCCAACTCTGATGACCTTTGTGACGTACTGATGGGAGCCTAGGTGTACTCAAAAATTGACCTGAGAGACGCTTTCAACCAGATCAGAATCAAGGACAGAGACAAATACAAAATGGCTTTCAAAACCAGATAGAAGTTGTACAAATACCTAGTAATGCCATTTGGCCTGTTCAACACTCCCAGCACTTTCCAAAGGATGATTAACACTGTCCTAGGCGAGTACCTTGACCAATTTTGTGTTGCATATTTGGACAACATCCTCATATATAGCAAGTCACACAAAGAACACCTCTAACACCTTGACCTTATACTGAAAAAAACTCTCCCAGGCCAACTTACACGCCAAGCTGAAGAAATGTGAAATCTTTCAGTCTGAGGTCAAATTCCTGGGATATATAGTGAAGACTGGCGGGTTTTCTATGGCACAGGACAAAGTGAAAGCAGTATCAGCCTGGCCAATGCCCAAATTCAGAAAGGATGTGAGAAGTTTTTTGGTCCTGGCAAATTATTGTCGGGATTTCATCCAAAATTTTTCTCAGATTACACTGCCCCTGACCCATCTCTGCTCTGACAAGGTCCAGTTTGTTTGGAGCCCAGAATGCACTACTGCCTTTGAAGCCTTGAAGCTTGCTTTCACGTCTGCTCCTGTCCTTGCCATGCCTGACCCATCCAAACCTTTTGTGCTTAAGACAGATGCTTCTGACTTTGCGGTGGGCAGGGTCCTTCTTCAGGAAGGAGGGGATAGTATGCTATATCCTTTAGAATGTTACTCCAAGAAGATGCTGGAAGAAGGGAACTACCCAATCTACAATAAAGAGATGCTAGCTATAATGAAGACATTGAAGCACTGGCGCAGATACCTGTGCAGTGCTGAACATCCTGTAAAAGTTCTGACAGACCACAAGAACTTAGCCTATTTCTTCAAACCACGCCAGCTGAACCAATGACAAGCAAGATGGGCCTTATAACTGGCTGACTACACCTTAACCATAGACTACAAGCCAAGAAAGGTAAACATAGTACCAGAAGCCTTGAGCAGGAGAGCTGACCTGATTCCCTCCTCTACAGAAATCAAAGACTGCAACACCTATACACTACTAGACCCCGCCAGCCTAGGAATACAACTGACGTACTTGAAGATTGCCGCCAGCAAACCCAATGTGATAGGAGCTCAGAAACAAGACACTTTTTCAACCAAACTAGGCAAAGAACTGACAAAGGACCAGATTGCCATCATTTAAAGAAAGGTTACTCCCTGAAAGGCGCTACCTTGCTGCTCCACAACAGAATCTATGCACCTGAAGGTCCAACTGTGGGATTCCTGTCCATCAGTCCCCAAAGTGTGTCCTGGGTCATAGCCAGGGACCGGATGGAAGGGGTTGTCATTCTCTAGTAAGGGAAAATGTATCTCAGAAATATGTATAGGGGTCAAAATGGGCTTTTATTCATTCTCAGAAGGAAGATCCCCTTAGAAACCTTCTGGTATATGGCCTGGGGGGTCAAGGAAACAATATGGATTTGCCAATACTTGGAGTCCTCCAACAATATCTTGGACTCCTTTTACTTGGTCTTGGACTTCTGTACCTTATTCTTGGACATCTGCTCCTTAGACTTGGACTCCTGCTCCTTAAACTTGGACTCTGGCACCAAAAACTTGGACTCTGGCGCTGCGCTTAAGATCCAACTTCTTATTCTTGGGCTACTGCTCCGTTATTATGGGCTTCAGCTCTCATTATAGCTCTAGTGGCCTTGTTATTCCACTTGTCAGTCCAATAAAGCTCCTTCTGGTGATCAAAAGGCTTCCAAAAACCTCTTGGCAGAAACTCAAAAGACCTGGAAAAATTCTGTCAAAGACCTGGAAAGACCTTTAAAAAGACCTTGAAAATCCCCGGTGACTTTCCATCCAGCCCCCTTCTTATAGTGTCTTTTTCCCAACGGTTCTGCCTTTAAAATGGCTTTCTTCATAAGCCTTAACCATTGCCGCTCACTTTTTTCCTATAATAACTTAAGCTTACATACTTACTTTCTCAAAAGCTTAAAGTATTAATTCACTATTTCCTTGCTTATACTTTAAGCTTTTGGCTTCCAACCAATCATTTTCATCAGAAAACCTGCCAGAACTCAACCAATGAATGCAGAGCGCGGAAATAGACTATTTCTGAAGTTCCACTGGGATCCAACTATGAAAATAATTTCCACAGCTCAAACTGCTCAAATCAACAACTCTTTGCGCACCAAAGTGTTAACCGGTCCATTATTCTAGCACCATTCTTTCCTGCATTCAACCTAAACCCATTTAAATAGTAGAAAAATATTTAAATTGTTCTTTCTGGACCTCTTCAACGTTTTCCCCATATATTTACAAATATAGTAAAATCCAAGGAAAACGTCCCACCAAAACAACTTTGTATCCTGCTCTCATAGCAACATACCTTTGTCTATCCTAGGAACTTAATAAATAAATATCTTACCCGCACTTCTATCCACATTCCTTCCTGATTTTAATACTAAACCAAGGCAAAATATTTCACATATTCCCACTTTGGCAAATCAATCTGGCAAAATCTTGGCTCATTTCTCCAGACCACCAGTTCTTCACCATCCTCTTCAGATCTTTCAGCCAGCTCATATTCCAGCTCTTCAGCTTAACCAGCAATCAGTCCATTAACTTCATCAGTCCTTTGGCTACCCCTGCAACACAATCTTCTGGTCCTTTGGCCAACCTGCATCATGATCAGCCAGTCCTGCATCATAATCTTCTTTTCCTTCAGCTTCTTCTCAACCAATTCCTCAACAAATCCTCACTAGGAACCTCCTTAGTTCCCTCTGCATACTGAACCATATTGGTTCTCACAATTCAATATGAATCAACAGTCTGTCAACTAGTCTTCACTGTGACCAAACAGTCCCGCTTGCTAGTCTTCTCTGTTAATTCTGTGAACCACCTTGGTTCTTTATCTCAGTCCCCATTACCAGAACTTATAGACCCAGGCATGAGTCTACATTGAACTGGCGTTTGACTGGGCCCTTGCAAGTGGCAATCCACTTAGGCCATTCAACCATAAATCTATGTCTATGCGTTGTCTTTACTCACCCAGGTGATGAAGTCTGAGCTTTCACTTGCAGATTAATAAGCTCTACTTCCCAGAGGCCTGATCACACCAAGTTCTGCAGCTTGCTTCCCCAAGAAAACCGCCTTGGTGACACCTCTGAGCAAATCTATGCCTTCCAATGCTCACTTTGGGTTCCCCCCCAAAGCTCCCATAGGGGCATAAACGAGGACACCCTACCAGTCTGTTAGGTAGGATGCTTGCTCACAGATCTTCTGTAAGTGTATTAGGGTACGTGGAGCTCTCAAAGCTCTTCCCCTCCCTGGCAGCCCATGTTGCCCGCCAGGGGTCCAAAACCTACTCCCCCCAGACAGACAAAGTTCCCTGCTTGCTATTTCAGTCTTCACCCTTCCAAAGCCACAGTTCCCTGCAAGGTGAAGCACTATAGCTCAAAGCAGCCAATTCTTTCTGCAGGGTGGAGGCAACATCTGCCTCTAGTAGTCCTTTGTTACCTACCAGCCAGGCCTTACTTACCCTAGTAGTCCTATGTTACCTACTAGGCATCTACCTGCAATAAACAACCAAACTTTTTCTTGGCCAACATTAGCCCCGCCTGCAAACCACCAAACATGTGGATCATCACACCTCCCAATGTGACCTCTGTTTTAGACGCCCCAAGGAGAAGCTCACAACAGCTCCTATCCTGTAATACCCCAAACGTGATGGGAAATATCTTATGGAAACCAACACCTCAGATGCATCCATTGGGGGAGTACTACAAATTAAAAATAATGATGGTGATTTCCTGCCTTTAGCTTATAAATCCTGAAAGTTGACAGATGGTGAGTGTTGATACCCTATCTACGACAAGGAACTGCTGGTCATTGTACACTGCCTAGTCAAATGGCATTGTTATCTAGAACAACAGGAAGAATTCACGGCATTAACCGGCCATAAGTTGTTTATATACTTCAAAACCCAAGTGAATCTATCTTGCTGCCAAGCCTGCTGGATGGAGCTCTTGGAGAGATTCAATATGTTCATACAGTACAAACCTGGTCCAGAGCTTTCCATGGCAGACACCCTCTTGCGCCTGTATGTCTGTGCCACAAGAGGAGAAAATGGGCTCCACCCAGATTGGCCCCTCTTGGTACTACAGACAAAAGACAAGGGTTTCCCTCCTGGTACAACCAACATAACAAAAGAAACAGTCATAAAAAACAAACACCTATTTGCTGACGTGTACAGGACCTTGCACAGAAAAATGTCTGACAGTAATACCATCCCTTATATACCCACGCACCAGCAAGTGGACACCATCCTATGATATCACAGAGACCTTGGACACACCAAGAGCCAAAACCTATACAAATTCCTTAAAAACAAGGCCTGGTGGCCAACCATGTATCGTGATGTAAGGAAGTCCTAGACTAATGTGAAGTATGCAAGAAATTTTCCAAAAGCAAAACCCCTCCAAAATCAGTACTACCCATCCACACACAACTACCCTTCAAGGTGTGGGCCCTCAACGTTGTTGGCCCCATGCCAGGAAAACACAATGATAAGAAATACATTATCATTGCCATAGAATTTTCTACAAGATGGCCAGTAGCCCAAGCAGTAAAGGCGCACACTGGCAATGACGTACAACAATTCATAGGAAGATAGATAATCAGCAAGTTCAGAAAGCCAGAGCTCCTGATAAACAATGGAGGGAAAGAATTGACCTACAAAAACACCAATGTATACCCCGCTAAAAATGGGGTCAAACATACTGTGAGAACACCATACCACCCACAGGCCAATAGACGTGTAGAGCGGCTTAATGGCAGCCTTGTGCAAGCCTTAGCCAAACTCACTGCCGGGAGACCTGAAGACTGGTATAAGCAGCTATTGACTGCACTACTTGTGTGCCAAATACAAGTGAACAGATCCACTGGAAAAAGCCCTTTTTAGTTGGTATATGGTACACAGCCAAATATCACTCAATCATTAACAGGACCCAAACAGGAAATTCTAAGTAAAGTCCCCCCCGTTCAGACCCTCAAGTTATAGAGGCCAACAGTGAGCAAACAGAAAAGGAAAATGAACGTCTGCAAAAAACCTTTGTCCCTGTCAGGGATCCTTTCCCTGACTACATCAATTTCATGGAGGATTTTAAATGCATTTCACCAGGACAAACAACAAGTAACAAAAGCCTTCTTACTTTGGATAACACTGGCTTGAAGCCAGATGGGGATTGAACCCAGAACCTTAAAGATGGGTCATATGTTAGTTTACATTCAACAGTTAAACTTAGTTTACCTTTTTATTCAGGTTTAACCCATTTTAATTTTGCTTCTGTGTTTGCACCTGGCTCTGAAATTGTTAATAATCACTTAGAGGATGTCACTTACGCAACACATCTGATTGGCTGTGCAAACTGGCTTTGACACTCTGGGACCCGCTTCATCTACCTTTGGATAAGGCTATGTTCTTAGTCCCTACTTAATATCCAGCATATCACCGCTTAATTGTGGTTATCCTTGTGGCTGCCTACCAGACCCTCTTAAAGTCAAATCTTATACTTAAAAGTATTAAGTCCCAGGTATATCATCGCATTATCAGAGTGATCTGTTCAGCCCTTATTGTACTGAAACATGTTTTTAAGCCCTCTTCCCTTTATCTATCATCTTGAATGTTTTGTATCTAAACCACTGAGATATATAAGGTAGCTAAATTTATTATTCTTGCTTGTTCCAATAATAAAGACTTATATTACTCTACTCCTGCCCACACTTATCTTTTGATCCCTCATTTGAAACCATGAAAGGAATCTTATTCCTGTTCTGGTTTCTAGTTCTCCTGCTTAAAGTTGTATTAGGTCTTGAAAACCCTACTCCCACCACTGACTGGCATAGCTCCTCTCCCAATGATGCCCACCATAAGGAGTCTCTGGTCAATGGTTAGTTCAAGTATTCCTCTGTCCACTGGGGAAGAAAGTTCCATTATGGTTGCAATACCACTCCTCCTCCAGTAGAACCCTCTCTGGTTAGACCCAACACATCTCTCTACCTGTTGACATACTTGGTAGGGTATTATCTATTGGGTTGGTTCAGCTCCATGATGGGTAGATTTGCTTATTTGGGCAACTTGGGCCATCTCACCATGATCACAGTACCTATTGGATCAGTAATTACAGGGCTCAACTTAGGGGCTTTAGTCCACCAGGTAGGGAACTTGTTCCCTATCAAGTGGGTCCCTGAAAGTCCCCATCCAAGATAGACATGAAGTTGGGGACAAAGTTTGGGTCATGAACGTTGATAAAAGCAAACTAAAACCCGAGAAAGTAGGCCCAGCAATCATTCTAAAGTTAAACAAAAATAACACTTACCTTTTGAAAGGACTCAGGAAGCCCAAACAAGACAAAACCCTACACCATGATTGCCTGAGACCCTGCAAAACAAGACAAAAACAACAAGAAACTGCCCTACCTGCCACAGAACAACAGTTAGTCCAGTATGGCGCCCAGGCTCCTGATGAACTCCCCAATGACCTACCCCCAGAGGAGGCCAACCTTCAGTTGGGGGGTGTCAAAACAGCAGGCTCAACTTGCCAGCAAGGTTCCGAGCAAGCAGGTTTGTGACCCGCAATCCAATTACCCAGCCACTTGAAGCCAGACTAGGAAGTCAACTTGAATTGCCAAATCCAACATCATGAATAAATGATGATCCCTTATGGTGGATACCTCATTTTGGCACTTGACTCATTACCAGGATCAAGCCATCCCCTTCACCATTAAACTGTGTGATCAACACAATCATGTTCCTGTTATCCTTGATTCACAATGACTATATAATCACTATCTCTCAATAAAGATTATTATCTAGTTTCTAAATATCTTTCCCCTTGTAACTCTTCTAAAACAGCACAGTTACAACATCCTCAAGTGTTGTTATCTGGCAATGGGACTAACTTCAATGCCAAGTTAGTAACCTCTGTTGTCAAGGCCTTGGGATCTCACCTGTCTTTCTCTGCCCCCTATAATCCTTCTATCAATGAGGAAGTTGAGCGTACAAATTTGACTCTGGTTTCTAAAATGAGGAAACTCACTTGTTCCAATGCTGCCAACTGAGATCTATACTTACCCGTTGCTCTCTTTGCTTATTGCCTTAGCAGGCATTGTGTCACTGGGTATCCCCCCTTTACTATTCTGTATGGGCATGAGGCTACCACTCTAATACTCCTGGGAGCCCCCTACTCTCCTCTGATAAGGCTATAAACCCAGATAACCATATCAAAGAACTAGTCAACTGCGTCATTGATATACAGGCTTCTACCTACACATCTGCCTATAAGATCAAGCTGCTAGAGCTATCCCCTGACAATGCCAGGAGATTCCCCTGCCTGAGTTTAATATTGGGTACCATGTTCTCTACTATCAGCATAGAGTAGGAGGACACACTCACAAGTTAGATATGTTGTGGGTTGGACCTCTAGAAGTGACCTTCAAGCAAGGATCAGAGCACACTGTGAAACTACTCTCTAGTGATTGACTGTTTGCCCAAGTGCATGCCAAGTTCCTCTGCAAGTACCACCTCCCTAAGGCCAATCTAGAGGGGAGCAATTTTGTGAATGCCACCATTCACCATGTTTCAATTTTGCCTTTGATGGGTTATTTTGAGGAAAAATCTCTCTCTTTCACTTTTGCCCTTTGAAATGAGTCTGACTCCAAATTGAGAAATTCAATTGTTCAGTTTCCTGATTCTGAACAACTCACTTGCCCCACTCATACTGGTGGTAAGTGATCCTATCATCCATGTAATTTTTTATGGTAAAGCTATACATATATATATTCCATTCCACTTCTACCAATAAAAATTAAGTTCTATTCACATTTTTTTCTTTGAGTCTTCAAGTACTTTGGCGCCTCTCTCTAGCCACAACTAGTAGATACTATTCATTCAGGGCCACAAGGTAATTGTATAGCCTTCCCTGCCATCTAGCCAAGGTTTAGTATGAATCCAATCCTAAGGTTAGGATTCCCCATTGTGTGTCTGTGCTGCGCCTCAAAACACTACAGATAATATACCAGGATTGAGTATGAGACAATAGTGTGACTGGGTTTCATGCAGATAAAATGGCATCACGGCAAAGGGGAGGATGGGGCCATAAAAGTTAGAGATTTTTGGGTTCAAATCTGCCCCCTGATACAACCCCTTCTTAAGGGGCTGGTTCAATAGGATAGTAACATCAGGGGGGTCTGTAGCAGGACCTATTGGCTCAGAAAATATTATCAGATGGGGTAAAGGAAGCTCCCAAGGTGAAATTAATTAAGGAGGATCACACAGAATGCCTACCATGAGAAATATCATTGTATACCCAGAAAGGTAGTGTCCCATTGGCAACTGTGGTAAGTTCAACTCCCTTAAACTTGACTCCCTGGTACTCAACACGTTGTCGAGTACCAGGGAGTTGAGTGCCGCATATGTGAATCTATTAGTAAATTTTTGGCTTAACCAATTTTAAGCTAATTTTTACTAGTAATTTAGGGGTTCAAAACCAAAAACCAAGGTTGAATTTACTTGAAATCAACTCTGTTTAATAAATTGGTTAGCTAAAATACCAATTTAAGGGGCAATTTATAAGTAAATTTACTAATAGAAATGAAAAACCTGTGTTTGACACTCTAAACCCAAAAGTGACCAGTTTGAAACTTTTAAGCCAAATTTTAATTTTATTAATAAAATACTTATGCGCTTATATAAAAATTGTTATTTACTATTATATTTTTATTATTAGTGTTCATAGTTGTTGATTAGGCTCCCAAGCACCACTATACTGGATTTGGTGGTATATACATTAATCAAGTACCCCACTTATTTTACATTATATCATTCCCCGGTTTTTGGATTAAGTGGTGCCACATAAATTAAGCCCAATTTATTAAGAGATTTCATATGTAATTTATAAAAAACTGAAACTTGACACTTTCTTTGTTTGACTCTATCCACTTGACACCTGATTGGTTTCAGATTTAACTAATCAAAGGCTTGGAATTAAGGCTAAATTAATATGTGACACACTATGAGCGCCACTTGATACTCACCCACACAACACTTTAACTTGGGGATTAGTACAGAGAGCTTCTTAACGTTTTAACCAACACTATGGTAAATAATTTACTCCCAGCTCCTCACAGCATACCCTAATCACTAATAAGCACATTTCCACTCATTTACTTTTTTAACTTATGTTGTATTTTTTTATTTTTGAGCATACAAAACTGCCTTGCTTTTGGGTTAACTTTTGACCCCGGTTTAAATTTAAGCAAGTTTTATATGTAAAAAACATAGTAAATTTGATGTTTCTGCTCAACTCCGGCATACTCGACAGTGAGAATTCAGCTTTTTCTGGCTGTTTGACAGTACCAAACTTGACACTTTACTATGTTTTTAATTTCCAACTCTCAATAAAAAAATTCCACATAATAATTTTTTTGCTATTATAATCTACTACTTTTTCTGCTGCTCTCCATATAATTTTCATATATTTTTTTATTTTCAATTAAACTTTTACATTGATTTAACACTAAGATGATATGCTGAACCTGACATCTTTGATGCTTTATCATAAATTCACTTATTTTCTATGTTTTACCCTTTATATCTACACTTTGAGTTTCTATTTTGCTTCTATTTACTTTTTTATGTTTTTTATAAATAAAACTTTATTTGCACACTTTTCATTCAAATTTTTCTTTGCTTTACCTCTTTGTGTTTGCAATATCTTCTCAATAATTTTATTTACAATGCTAAACTTTTCTTTAGACAAAATCAAACAAGAACAGCCAGCAGCCTAAGTGCCAAGCCTCCAAAGGCTCCAAAGAAACTGCCTCCACCCCCAAGTGTGCCAAGAAGCCTGCAAAGGCAAAGCTCCAACCCCATCTCCTCCCACTCCTCCCACCCATCTTCTACATCCCCTTCACCTTCCCCCCAAAAATCCTCCCCCAATAAATCTGATGGTGATCTTACTGACCACTCATTTTATCACTCAGAGGCCGACTCCGAGCCTACCAAGGAACGCCAGACCAAGAAGGCAAAGGCTGCCAAGGAGCCCACTTCTTCTTCTGGTAAGAAAAAGGAGGCATCCAAGCAGGCCTTGAAGAATCCTTCCCCTCCCCCTCCCAATAGCTCTTCCCCTCCTTCTTCATCTGACCCCCAAGATGAGCTGGAGGATTACTCCAAGAAGTTTAAAGCTTCTGGTCATGTGGCTTGGGATCCACTGGCCATCCACAACATTTTTAATGTGGACAGAGAGGTTAAAGTTCCTAAGTGATTCCCCTGGTACTTTCCAATCATGTCCCTAAATGGCAGCCCTGGTTACGTTTCTGACAATTATATCTTTAATTGCAACAACCAAAAGCGGCAGACCAAAAGCAAGAACTTTGTCTGCAAGGATAAGACTTGCGGGGCCCAGTTAAACACCAAGGGCTAGAAGCGAGTAACGTTGGAGAGAGGGGAGAACACTTGTGAGCCCCCAATCATCTAATCACTCAGATGTTAAAGTGGTACCTTGTACAAGTAATACCCACATCCTCTCATCTTTGCGCATCAGATCTGGCCATTAAGGCCCTCCAACATCTCAAACCCAACAATCTCAAGTTGGTACCAACAGAGGAGCAGTTGGTCAAATTCATCAGCAATAAGCGTATTGCTATAAATTTCCTCCCCCAAGGCTTCTGACGTCCTCTCTGAGCTCACACTCACTCATGAGCTTAAGCAGATTCCTAGTGGGGAGCACTTCCTGCTTCATGATGACGGGCCTGCAGCCAAGGACTGTATAATCTGCTACTCAACTCAGCAGAACCTGATGGAGTTGAAAAGGGCGTCAACCTGGCTAGTTGATGGTACCTTTGCTACTTGCCCCCGGATGTTCAAGCAGCTCTGGATGGTTCATGCCCAGATTGACATCCGGGTGATTCCACTCACGTTCTTCCTTCTTCCTGGGGCCACTGAGGCCATCTATACCCGCGTGTTCTCCATCTTCTGCCAAGAAATTGCCCTCCTTCCTCCCACTAATGATGATGAATCCAAGAAGACTCCCCTCCACACCTGCGCCAACCCACCTGCCTCTGACAAGGACCAGGCCACCCTGTACTCGGAGGAAAAGGCAAGGCTAAGAGCTCTTGGGCCTTGCGTATGCATTATGGACTTTGAGCCTGCTCAGTTCAATGCATTCAAGCAGCTGTTTAGCAGGGAGGTGCAGGGGTGCCACTTCCACTTCTGCCAAGCAGTTGCTTGTAACGTGCAGGCCCACGCGGAGCTTAGTAGGTTAAGCCGGAGGGATACTTTGGACACCTGCAGATTTGTGCTGGCACAATTTAGTGCCTTGGCTTTTTTAAAGCCAGAGCACACTGCAATGGGGTTCAAGGTGCTCTCAAAGGATCCCTACATAGTGAAGCACCCAGAGTTCAAGCCTTTCCTTGAGTACTTCAAGCCCCAGTGGATTGGGAAGGTTGTCACACAGAGGCAAGGCCCGTGCCAAGGCCAGCTGGAATGTGTACCGGGCAGCAGTGAATGGTGAGCTCAAGACCACCTCAGCGCTAGAGGCTTACCACAAACACTTTAAGGCCAACTTTGGGCTCCACTCTAAATTCAATAATTTCTTTTCCCTCTTGCAGCACAAGCAGGAGAAAACCATCTCCAAGCTGCGTGATCTCTCCAACTGTGTCCCCCCACCAAGCCAATAACCCGCTGTACCCTCTTCACCAAGGCCATCCAGGGTGCGGCCAAGCACAAATACAAGGCCTCTGAGCTTAAGCAGCAGCTTGAGCTTATTGCCACTGCCTTCCTGTAAGGGGCCAAGATGAAACAGGGAAAGAATGACAAGGAATAAACTTGCTTGCTTGGTTATATGATTTTTATTTTTAACTTTTAACTTTTAGTTTTTTAATTTTAATTTTTACTTATTAGCTTTGATCATCTTGTTTTTAGTTTTAATTTTAAGATTTTTTTAACTTAATTAGATAGCAGTAATTATTTTATGTATACATGGTAAGTTTGAGATGAATTTTTATAGTTGGAAGTAAGTGAAATATCTTAATTTTTGTTAATTTTCAAATAAAACATATGGTATTCACAGTTGTTCTTATATAAACTATATCAAATAAATAAAATATTTCTTTAAAATTTGCATAACTTTATTTGTTGTGTTTATGTTTATTTTTGTTTCATTGGAATTTTAATTTTTATGGTAATAAAAAATATTTTTATAATGAAGAGTGTAAGTTACATAGTAAAATGAGAAATAATTGCATATTTCTACTTATTTCTATTAACTGAGGTACTGTTTTTATTGCATTTTTGAGCTCTCTAAGGTTACTTTAGTATACCATAGCTGTATAGCTTATTTTTTTATATTAAAAGTTTTCAGTACATCAAGATCTGTTAATTAAAAAGTGTCAATTTCCAGTTGTTGATCAGGGTAAAAGCTGAATTCTCACTTTACTATAGTGTCAAGTTCAAGGGAGTCAATTTTAAGGGAGTCAAACTTACCACAGTTGCCCTCTCATCCAAGACTAGGGACCAGCTGCAGGAATCATAGTGTCAATCACCCCCATGAGGATAATATATAGGATGTCAAACAGATTACTGGTTTTTTCTACTAGGATATAATGGATAGATGGGTAGCTAGTCTTGGCAATAGGAGGAGAATCCGTAGTGACCTGGTAGTCATAATCTAGTTGTATTTGTCTTTAAACAACTGGGGCTGGATGTTGTATCAGATTCCTTCACAATTTATCCTAATGGGTTTTCGGTGTGGGCCAAGAGATTGAACAGCAAGATATTTTCTAAGATAAAATCTTTGCAGGATGACTTGATGCAATATTCTGTAAAATGAACTGGTCTCAAGGGTGAAACAGGGGACCTGTAAACTTTTTGTGGGGAGGCTGACAGTAGGTGGGTTGGAGGGACAGACAAGCTGGTAGGTACAGAGTTTTAGTGAAAAATTACTAGAATTAGATTTTAAGAGTTGTGTGAACCAATGGTTCATAAAAATTTATTTCATAATGATAATAAAGCCTGACATGGCGCTGTGGGCTAATATATCTCCTATCACCAGGCTTCAAATCTAGGGATCATAAATTTTGAGATCAGGTATCTGGAGGTCCAATGGATAGGCTATCTTGAGTCTGAAGCAGCAGAATGGCACTTGTGCAGGGCAGACACTTATTGATGGGATTGATAGGATATGCAGTACAGTTTTTCTATTCTTGAGTGCTATTCTCTGGGAGTGTAAATTCACTCCCCTCTTTGGTACTGTATAAAATGCTTTCCCCTTGTCAAACCAAAAAAAAACACTTGAAACCTGCTGAGCCCCTCAACCTCTTGAAGGATTTAGCACATAACATTGACAAGAGATTTGTATTAGTTTACCCCACCAAACCCCCTGCTCACACTGCCCCTTCATTGGAAGGAATGCTGGTTAATTTGGATTTTTTATTGGCCTGGTGTTGAAAATTCTTTAAAACCATCATAATCCACCAATCAAGAGTTGCCACATCAGCTCCCACAAATTCAAATATATATGGTATTAATGGGTCCCTGAAACATCCCTCAGTAAACAACCAATCAGAAACTAAGCAGGAAATTGTTGAGGAGCCATCCAATACCCCTGTTTCAAATTTACAAAAAAATCTCACAGCCAATTGAATTCTCTCTCCATTCTGTGACTCCTTAAACTTCAGCTCTGTCCTTTAAAATTTTCAAGGGGGAATTTCTGTTCCTTGATAGCTTATTTTAAATTTTAATAAAGTTTTGTGCTTCAAGGTTGCTCTCTTGAAGTTGATCTCTTTCTTAAAATATTTGGGATCATTCTCTTAAAAATTCCTCTCTTAGAAACCCTCTCGTTGTCTTTCCCAGACTCACTCAGAGCTTCTGCAAGTTTATTAGCATTAAAAACATTAATTTACCTGTTCTAAACTCTAAATTTAAGTTCAAATCTAAAGTTTTAGCTAAAAATTAGTTTAAAATCTATTTTAAAAATTACGCTAACCACTCCTGAATTGGTCCCTGCTTTGAGCCTGCTTTTTGTTGACATTAAGTAATCCCTAATCAGTCTTCTTTCTGTTGTGGTCTCTAAATAAATTAAAAGACTCTGAAAATTAATCCAAGACACCCTAGGCACAAGTTGCTTCTCCTGTCATTTCCTGCTACTCCAGAGTCTTACCTAGGTAAAATTGTGCATAGAATCCAAATATGCCAGCCTCTTTTGCTAAATCTGTGACCCTGTCTATTCTTCCAGCTATGATAATTATGTGGCTTATCCCATCAGCTCTTTGAGACAAATTGTCCTCTCTGGTTTATTCTGTGGATTTCAACTCCCATCTACTGGTGGAGGGAGTGATGAACTTCCTCACTCACTTCTAGTGAATCCTTCTACATAGGGCCAACTTGGTGCAGGCCCTGACCTCAGAGAATCTCCCATTGGTGGGTTTTCCTGCTCTAGCATCCACTTTACTTGAAAGTGTTTCTTACCCTTGCCCCCTCATCCCCTGAGCCCCTCAGGAATAAGAGCTTCTCCAGCAAGATCTCACACTCAACAGCCGTGCTCTTTGGTTATTGTACGGGATGATATTAATGAGTATGAACTCTTTCTTTCTGCAGGTCAGCTTGCCATCTTTACTTTGGGCTTTTTTCTAAGAGACTATTTCAGTTGCCCACCAGATAGCATCCTGGTAGTTTAGTTTATTTATCCCAGGATAGGAGCCAAACTTAGTTAGTTTAGCCCCCTCTCACACAGTAAGTGTAACTCTTAGTCCCAACTGAACATTATGATGTTGTCCAAGTAGACAGCTACACACTTTCCAATGAGCTTCTCAAATTTTTATTCATTGATATGTTACATGTGAATGGTAGATATATCATTCAGAATTTCATGACTCTACACTCAAATAACTCATAGCAAGTACTGAAAGTAGTCTTTTCATAATCCTCAGGAGAAAATTTTACCTGATTGTACCCTGTGGGGAGGTCAATCTTACTGAAGACCTTAGAACCAGTGAGTGTATCAAAGAGGTTGCTAATCAGATTTAGAAGTTATTTTTAGATGTTGACCTTGTTGAGAGCGCAATAGTACATTAAAATATATAAGGAAACATTCTTATTGGCTAAAAGAAATTTTAGCCCCATACAGAGATAATGGCGGGCAGATAAAACCCTTGTCTAGGGCATCCACAAGGTGCTGGCAGAGTATTTTGTCCTCCTTGGGCGTCAGATGGTAAAGTGGGTGTGCTTTTGGTAGCAATCCTTGCAGCTGTACAGCATGCTTTATCTCCCAAGGAGGAGGTAGTTGATCCAATGTTTTTCTGAATATGTCCTTGAATCCCTTGAGAAGGGCTACTAGGGCTGGTGGAGGCGCTTTGTCCAAGGGGGAGGGTGTGGCTGGGTCAGGGCAAATGACTTTAAATGAACACTGATTGAAGTCAAGCTTTCCCCTTAAAATCATAAGAACCAGTCTCTGTGAGGCTAACAAATAGTGTGTTGTGAAGGAGCATATTTATTTCAACTGGGTAAATGTGAAAATCTACCCTGTTTCTATTGAGGGTGATTACTGAAGTATCTCAATTAATGTAGAGACAGTTGTGGTGTAGCCAGTCAAGCCTGGCAATGATGTTGTGGCTGAGCCTGGCCATTATGGGTCCAGAGAGCCTAACTTGAACACTCCCCATTCTTACTGAGAAGGGAACAGTGTCAGGATTCTCCTTCTTTAATTATTGCTGCTAGTATTTTTTAGGATCATCAATACCAATTTATCCAAAGCCTTGGGTTGATTCACAAACAAATTTACGCCTAAACATCTTCTCCTTTCATTCCCTTGCTCTACCAGTCAATTTTATCTATATTAAAGGTTAATTCTTCTTTCCAAAGCTACCTTTAATTCAATACAATTCTCAAACCTGCTATCTTTTTGATAGGGTTATTAACAACTAGTCCAAACACATTACCTTTTGCATCTTCACAGTGGCTTACGCCAGCACTTTAGAGCTTGTTTTTCTGTCTTCTCATTTGCTTTTCTGTCTCCTGCTCGCTTTTCTTGCCCAAACCACAAGCATGCCAATCAATCTGCCACTTCCCCTCCTTTCCCTTTATCTTCAACTTAACTTCTTTAAGTTAATGTAAGTAAAAACATGGTTTATCTGTTTCTTCTTCACACCAAGCCTTCCTAACCACCTTTGGTTAGAGTTTTCCCTCATTTCTTCATCTCAATAATCAGAACTAAATAAAAGGCCTGAGATTGTTTGACTTGCACCCCAAAAAGGTACTTGTTAGGTTTTGTGGCTTGATTTTCTCTTTCAATTCTTTATCTCAGTTAAATCTTAGCTAATGATTACTTTTGATTTTATTCTTCATCAGTTAGGCATCTTTTACAGTAACACTCATAACTTAATTGTTGACAGTTTTAATCCTCCTGCTAGTGAAGACCATTTTCCAGACTTAATGAAAGACAATTTAGTTAAAAAGTCATTTTCTAAGACTGGTCTCTATTTTTTTTTTCTAGGGTTAATAAATTGTCTTAGTCCTTGTTTTACTTCATATAGACTCTTAGGAGCCTTAGTTCAGTTACTATTGCAGACTTTGCCTACCTTTCTATATTTGAAAAATATAAACATTATTGGATCAAAGGCTCTAGTTTACAACAATTTTCCCCAAGCCTTCAGACCTTACAAACAGTCTCATGGTTGATGGCTACTCTGCGGGAGTTGGCCATGCGTACTGCCTTGAAGTGACTAGGAACTTGGTTTAAATGTTAGGAGTCTGTGAATTCTTGGTTAAATATGGTGTGATTGGCCCTAGTTTCTACCAAAAGTATGTGAGTGTTCCCACATAAGAAAAAGAGGTAGGCCAAGCAGGTGATTTTATTTTATTAATGACTGAATTAGAGGGCAGGGTTATCACTGTGTACCTGGAACATGTCTAGGGTTTCCACCTTGTGTATGTTATAGCCACATGGGTTTTTTTTGAGGAGAGATTGGGGGTATAAATCAAGAAGAACTGAAGAGCCTCTTGTGTCTACAACCCCCAGGCATTCCATGAATCCTTGATTTGTGCCAGCTGAAGCTTCCCTTAACAAGGACACTTGTTGCCATTGTCCTGCTGACAGGACTTACAGCAACCTACTTGATTCTGGGCACTGCCAGGCGCGGTACAAGGTTGAGGAGGTGCATAATTGGATCTGCAGAAGCTCATTATGGCTTGGTTGTTTGCTTTTACAATGACCTTGTAACAATCATTGATGGAGGTAAAGTGCCCTACAGGTATCCATTTTCAGATATGGGGCTTTAATCCATTGATGATAAGGGTGAGAAGCATAGCATTTACATTGATGATGGCTTCTGGAGCAGCAGCAAGCACTTGTTATCAAGCAATAATGTACTTGGGGATGCTTCCTGTTTGTTTAATGGTAAGCAAGGGGGTCCCACTACAATGGGTGAAAAGGTAAAACTGTAGCAGGACTTGACGGCGTCCCTGAAGGCCGCCCAGGTGACCTTGTGTTCTTGAACAGCCTAGTTGGTAAACCATATTGCAGCAGGTCTAGTGAGACGTCCTGGTGCAGTGGCAACCCACATGGGCTCGGGTACCTGGAAAATGTGGAGACAGGCTTCTGTGGAGTGCAGCCAACTTAAAATATTAGCCCTCTCCACACCACCTTTAAAGGATTCTAGTTGCAAGTTCATCATGCGCTGTAACAGATCAGGCTGAGGCAGGGTGACACCAATGTCATGTTGTTTTAAGTGGAGTTAGTTGTAGACGCTGGAAAGAAATGGTTGACCTGGTACACAATGTAACCCTTGGGGATGTTCCCATTAGAGATAAGCAGGAAGTGTTTCTGTTGAGAGGTAGCCATACAGCCAGAACTCTGTCCTTTCTTGAGAAAATTTCTTAAATATAAGCCATAAAAACTCTACCTCTGCTATTGCTGATGCAGCTGAAATAACTATGTATTCATTATTTGGATTGGGTAAGACAAAAGTCTGGAGTGAGGACAGAAATTTAGGTTAAGTTAATGTTTTTGTTGAGAGATAGAAGATATTATTGTGTAAAAGGTAGCTGCAAAACCACAAGGAGATGACATGATGAGATCCAAGTATGGTTTGGATTTCAAATAACTTATTGAGGGTTTTATTTCTAGAATCAGTTTTGCTTTTTATAAAAAAAGTACTGTCCTGTATTTTGATATTTGATGCAGGAGGCAAAATGTTGCTATATACAGCATGGGGAAACTAATTGAGTGTGTAAGAGAGGGAGGCTAAACTAACTAGTTTTGGCTCCAATCCTGGAGGGAAGACCCACCAGGACACCATCCAGTGCATAATGTGACGGAAATCACTGGATAATATAAAGCTGATTCTAAATGATGGGGAATTACCACCCAAATCCACATAGAATTGATGATTAACCACCAACACGGCTTTAGATATCTTTTTGTGAAATTTCCAATTGAAACTCCAGGATTAAGTAGAACAATCAATCCTAACCAGAGTAAACCAAGATAAAGAACCTGGGAAAGCATCAATGCATCTTCAGTGTAGAATTCTGGGCATTGAGAAGTGACACAATTTTTATTTTCCAGAATGGGGGAAGGAGCTACAAAGTTGGCTGGCATGAAATTAACATTTTGCAGTGCCAACGACAAAGTTCTGGATGCTGGGCCCCATCTTCCTGAAATGATTCTGTTCAGAATCAGATTGTACAGGATATAACACAACAACCCAAGCACAGGATGTATTTTTAAAATTTAAAATTAGAACTTGGGATATTTGATTTTTATTGAGTAAATTTAGAAGGACACATCTCTTAGAGTTGAAACAGGGAAAATTATTCAATATATACCAGAAAAATTGACTAAGCAATACCACCTGAGTACTGATCTTCTATTCCTTTGGCATCTTCAAGCAAGTATCTAGACCAGGTTACAAAGAACCCTTGTGTGACCAGTTTCTGACAACCATGCCAATTAATGAGCTTATATCAGGTGACCCTCATATTACGTCAATTTATCAACATCAGTTTACAAGAGGGAGCTGGTTTCAGCTGGAAAACAGGAGCAGCTGTGACCCATTTTCAATTGACTGTTTTGTTTAAATCCGTTATCTTGGTCAATTTTGATATAGGTTTTCTGGCCTTCTGAGCCTTCTTACTTGGATGGACAATACCCGGCATTATAGAACCTACCGTGACACATAACTGGTATGGCCATTTGAATTGGTGTTCAGAGCAAGGACACAGGAGAAACCCAGGGAAAGTAGGAGTCCAAATCCATCAGAACTACACTGGAAATTAACCATGGAGTGCTTTGGGAGTGTACTCCTGGAGGTCTGATTTCTCCTCATGAGAAGTGGGCTCAGGCTTCATGGGAGGGCGGCAGACTGAAACATCTCCTTTCACAAGATTGCCAAGGTCCAAGTTGGGAGGAAGTAGCTCAAGGTTATCACATGTGAGGCTCTTGATGAGATTCTCACCAGTAACAAGCAGATATTGAGCTCACCTAGGGAGATCATCAAGCAGGTGTAGGAATTGGGTGGTATTTGTGAGAGAGGGGGTCTAAAATAACTTAGTTTGGCTCCCATCCTGGGGGAAGAAACCACCAGGATGCCATCCAGTGCAATACTGGTATGGCTGCTTGAAGGGGCGTCCACAAGGAGGACACAGCTGACAGTCAGGGAAAGTAAGAATCCAGACCCATCAAAACCATTCCACCAAGCAGCCAGGTTGTGCGCTTGGGAGAGTGCTCTTGGGTGTCAGAACCTTATTCTTGGTCCAGAACAACCAGGGTCTCAGAGAGGGGAAACACAGGGAATACCAGACCAGGTGATGCAGGGGGGACCAATTTGAGGGCAGAGAGCTCAAGATCATTGCATGTAAGGCTCTTCACAACATTCTCACTAGTGCCCAGGATTTCCTGGTCTTGTCCAGGAATGTCCTTGAACATGTGCAAGAATTGAGAGGGGTTACTTCCAACATAGTAGAATGAAGGAGAAATACAAGTCCAAAGATCTGGAGACGTAGACCATATCATCACCAGAGCAGGGGCCAGGATGAACACCACAAACTTTATAAATGAGGCCAGCATTGTTTTTTTTGGATGGAGGGCAGGAAAAGAATTTGAATCCCTGTTTTTCCAAAGTGGAACTAATCAAATTTAAGAGAAACTTTAAAGCTGGAGGTGTGGAAAGAAATTTAAAAACCCTTTTTTCAAAGTGAAACTGGTCAAATTTAAAGAAACTTTTAAAAGGAAGTCTTGATAGGCATGTGGAAGCAAAGAGGCGATGTCTGTGAGCTATACACTTTCCAGTAGTAGGAGAAGAACTAGACGGGCGTATATTAAGTAGAAGCAAAAATCAGAGCAAGTGAATAACAATTTAGAATTTAAAGTAAGCAATTATAGAGATTATAATATTTAATTTTTAAAGTTCAAACTAGGTTTTCAAGAGCAACTAAGGTAAGTGTATATACTACACTAACATTAACTATAGAGGCTTCAAAAAGCAATGCTGTAAGCCAGGGAAAGGCAGGGAAGGTAAACAACAAAGATTCTAATACTAGCAACCTAGGAGTAAAAGGGGAGCTGTGAAAAGGACCCTAAAGTTTAAGCCACAAGTTTGGAAAAGTTAAAAACTTTATTTCAAAGAATGAGCAAGCAGGGGTCCAAAAGTCCCCTGTCTTGCTTTAAGGGTAGAAATCAAAATTGAAAGATCACCTGACCCAGAGGTGCAGATTTGATTGGCTGCAGAAGAAATTTTATCATGCAGATCCAGCAAGCTGGAGGGTTTTTCACCAATTTCTGACTCCAACTATGATTGGCTGGGATTAAATGAATGGATCAGCTCACCATTTAATCCAGTTAAGTTGGGATTTGATGATTTGGAAGTAGCACAACCTGATTGCTTAGACCTAATTAATTTTAAATGCGGTCAAGCCCAAGCCAAAAAATAATCCAAATTTATCAGGGATTCCTCCCAAGTAGAAACAGAGTTCCCAACATCAAAATTTGCCACCTGAGAGGGGTATGCCAACACAAATCTATTGTCAACTGTGTGGGCTAAATCTTCAAGGGAGTTTAGGGGCTTGGCTGGCTTCTGAGGAGATTTCTTGGTGCAATGTGAGAAGATTGTCCTATCCAAGGCCAAAGAGGGGAGTGGATTTAAAGGATTATCTCCCACATAGTGTGCTGAAGAGGATATTTGTCCCCAGAGATCTGGGGAGGTGGTCAAAATCATCACTAGTACAGGGGGCAGAGTAAAGATCACAAATTTAAGCACTGGCACCAACTTTTTTGGAAGCACTAGGAAAATTGAAGGTCTTTTGGAATGAGGAGTAAATTTAAACAATACTTGGGCAGGCAAACCAGGGGTATTTTTTGAGTGCATAATGCAAAAGAGACTTTGAGACCCATCTCAAACAGTCTGAGCAAAGAGGGAAGGTCTTTACGTGCTTGAAGTAAGTACAAACTGAAAGTGGAGAAAAAACTTGAAATTTTCAAACTTAAAGTAAATATTTATATGGTTTTCTATACTAATTTTTAGGTTGGAAATCAAGTTTTGAAAGAAAAAGAGGTACATCTTGACACTAACGCTAACATTAACTCTAGGGACTTCAAAAGAGATGCCAGGAGCCAGGGAGTGACAAATAAGGTAAGGGAAAGCTGAAACTTCCACTAACAACTACAAAGAAATAAAGGGTCAACAAAAAGGGACCTAAATTTCAAAATTTGTATATTGTAAAAGTCAAAAATTTATTTGATAAGAATGAGCAAGCAGGGGACCAAAAGTCCCCTGGCTTTTCTTAAGGAAGTGGATTAAGAGATAAATGATCCCATGATACCTGGGACTCAATCTGATTAGATGCAGGAGAAATTTTTCTGGCAAATCCAAGGGGACTGGAGAGTTCTAGTTTAATTTCTGAACCACATTTGATTGGTTGGTGTTGGTTTGAAGCTTTTGAGGTTCATTTGAATTTAGGATTGTCAATGTGTCTTGATTTGATTGGCCAGACCTGATGGTATTTAACAGCGGTTGATACCAAGCCAGCAAGTAATACAAATTGACTAGTGTTTCCTCCCAAGGTGGGGCAACAGATGCAGGGGAGTCTTTGGGGTATGCCAACACAAACCTTTCATCTACAGTATGGGCTAAATCCTCAAAAGAATTAAGGGGTTTAGCTGGATTATGAGAGGCTTTCTTTGTGTGTTAAGGAAAAATTGTCCTATCCAAGGCCAGAGGGGGGAGTAACTTTATAGAGTGCCCCTATGTACCCTAAGATATATTGTCAGGCAAGGTGAAAAAATTGCTTGCAACATTCTTTTATTATTTTATACTTTCATTATACTTGTGATACATCCTTATTAGCAACATCCCAGATTTTTTTTCAGAGTACATGCTTTTCACTGGCATTTGAAACTTGTTTAAGTTTAAGTTCATTTAATTTATAGATAACTCAATTCTTTATGTTCACAGCTTTAAAGACTAATGTATCTGATGTTCTTGTGGCAGTGTTTGAAAACTCTTCCTTATCCTCTATGTACTGAGCCAAGTTTTTTTGGTCTTTAGCAAGGACTCAGACTGGGATGTAAGGGGTAAGGAGTATCCATTTAGAGGGAAGTTTTTTGAGTCATTCTTTAGTGGCTATTGTCGAGTTTATACTTCTAGGAAGTATAATAAATGAAATAAAAGGGAAGATTAAGAAGAGAATGATACTTTATTGAATATTAATATAGGTTAATATATAGTATCATGGTAAGCCACATGGCGTCCACGTACGTCATGGAGGTCATGGGGCTTATCTGAGTAATGTTCCTCTTGAGTCACAAGGCTTAATCAAGTTGTGTTACATTTAGGACCTGTATTGAGAGATCCCTGTCATAGATGGTTAACTGATAAAGGTTCCACTGGTTTATTGACTGGGCGGTGAACCACTCAGTGAGCTGCTCAGTGGTTTACTCGGGGCGTTAATTCCCCAAGAGGGAGTAATTGACAATGTTACGACATCTCCTCCTGGGGTGCTGGAAGGTGGAGCCTTGGGAACCTTCTTGAGGGTATCTGGTATACGGGCCTGGTACTGATCCAGTTTGGCGTTAGGGACAGGGAGTCTTGAATTTTGTTGGGCTGCTCTTGCCTTATACAAACAAAGTCAACCATGGTGCATACGTTTTAGTTTGGTTTGAGCTCCAATCTCTTTGATGAGGTACATGTTATTGGGTTTCACCTCCATGACAATGCCTGGTCTGCGCAATCCTGGGTCTAATTTGTGCTGGTTGTGGTTGACAACCTAGATTTTGTCTCCAACTTGGAACCTTTCTTGGTGTAGTGGGATTGCTTCTCGTTGAACCCTTTGCTGTTCCATTGCTTCTTGGTCCTTTCTTTCTTGTAGTACTTTTGGGTCATTGCTGTCTGGTATCTTCTTGGGAAGCGACAGCTGTGGTCCCGTGGTAGTACTGAAAAGTGAAGGTTTCTGGCCATAGACAAGTTCATAAGGGTTTTTGCCTGTATTGTGGTTGACTTGTGCTCTGAAGACCATAAGGGCGGTTGGTAACATGTCAACCCAGGCTTTTGGATTGTTGGCAGATAACTTACTGAGGGCTTCTGCTAGAGAGCCATTTAGTTGTTCTACGCGTTCATTTGCTTGGGGTGATATGGGCTGGCTGTGACGTGTTTTATTCCATTTTTGGCAAGGTATATGTTGGTATAAATGGCTTTGAGTTCAGTGCCTCCATCTGTGATTAAGAGGTTGGGCTTTCCAAACTTAGCTATGATCTCTTTACCAATGAATTGTCTCACGCCGTTGCTTTTATGCTCCTTTGTGGCTTATGCTACGGGCCATCTTGTGGCATAGTCAATGGCTGTGATGATGTACTTCTTGCCTTTGCTTTCACCAGGCATAGGTCCTACAATATCTAACGGCCATACCTTGAAGGGCTGGGTGATAGATACAAGGTACTATTGATTTGGGTGGAGCTTTGGTTTGGGTGTACTTTCCACAGACCTCACATTGTTCTAGTACTTCTCTGATATCATCTAGCATGTTGGGTGTTGAGCAACTTGT